>PVKS010004437.1:8128-93525 GCA_004027875.1 Aplodontia rufa | reverse complement strand
ACATTTACATCAGTTTCTCTGGATGCCCAGGTCATCAGTTCTGCCCCTGCGACAGGGTCAGAGCCCAGAGCATCTCTGCTTTTCCTCTGCTCTTCCCCACAGGGCTGCCTCCTTGCCTCAGGGAAGATATGGATTACTTGAGCCAGAGTGAGAAGAGAACCAGGCAGGGTTCAGACTTTCCTGTTTGAAGGAAGCCCAAGCTAGAACATCTGCCCCTTTGGGTGAGGAGGCCTAGGGGCTACAAAGACCAGGCAGGAACCAGAAGGCTCCTGTGGAGCCCTGAGCCTTTGGGGAACCCCCAACAAAGCCTCTATGCACTTCCCTTCTCAACAGTGTCCTCCTCCTTCCAAGGAGACTCCTGAGACAGAATGGGGAGCCACAGTGGTGCAGAGGAGAGTACCAAACTTGGCTCTACTGTCAACGAGTTAAAACACTGAGCCTCACAACAAAACCACAGAAAGGTCTTCACTGTGAGCTCCGCTTCACAGACAATGGAAACATGGAAGCAGAGTGCACAGGGCCCCGTAATCAGTGAGCTGAGGTTCAGATCTGCTTGGGCTGGTTCCAGCAACCCTCTCATCCATCATGTGGGGACCTCATCACCAGGAGATGACAGCATTCACCAAGGACTCTGAGAAAGTCACCATGAGGGCAGGGCATAGCACTTTAGAGCCTGAGATCTGCCTGAGCACTGCCTCTGCCCTGGCTCTTCAGAGACGCGGGATTCCGCCCTGGGCAGAGCAGGGCAGACAGAAGCACACTGGCCGCGGGAAGAGGCTGGGACACCCAGGGCTAGAGCATCCTGGCTTCTGCCCCTGGACTATGCAATCCACTAGCAAAGGGATGATTTCCCCAAGGCTTCAGCCATCATGGGTACCAAAAAGAGGGAGGGGTGGACAGAAAGATAAACGGAGGCACAGAGAGATGGGCAGATGCATGGGTGGGTGGGGGATCAACAGACACAATAGGTCTACATTCTATCCTATTCCCCTTTTGTTGGAAACACAGCCAAAATCTGAAATTCCTTAAAACCCATGTGTCGGAGCTGGAGCAGGGGCTGAGTGGTGGAGCATGTGCCCGGCATGCATGAAGACCTGGATTTGAACCCCAGCACCACATACACAACTGTCTGAAAAGCAAAAACCAGATGAGAAAATAAAAGATTCTTTAAAAAAAAAAAATGTGTCTATTTGGATCCCCAGCAGCCTGGAGTGCCTCCTCCAAGAGCAGTAGGGGTCATGCCTAGGAATGTGTCCTGTGCCGGCTGTGTGCCAAACACGTGCCACCCAGTCTCCCCAAGTCTCCAGCCTCACCTATGCAGAAGAGAGCAATCACTGTACCGTTCCACTTGTCTCCAAGAATGAACGGAGCCAGCGAATGCCAACTGCGTAGAAAAACGGATGATGAAGAAGCACATCACAACTGCTGCCCTCACTCCCCCTGGTGGGACAGCTCCTCTCCCCGGGCAGCGCTGCCCTGCTGGCCACCTGCTCCATCTGCAGATTCACTGGCTCCCTCACTTCTGTGGGCACTAACAGAAAACAGCCAGGATGGTTAGCACAGGCCGTGTGATTACACTAAAGCCATCGTCATGTGCCACCTCTGAGGAGGAGTGTCCAGCGCTTAATTTTTAAAAGGTGATATATATTTAATGCAATATTAATAACTCACTAAATGCAATATTTAATTTGATATTTAATTTAAATAAAAATAGTAAACAGACGTTTTAATGATTTATACAAATGCTCACCATTTCTGTTCTTAAATCATGTTTCGGCCGGAAGACAGTTTTCCACCCCACGGAAGCAGACACGGGTGGGTATCAGGGCTGGGTCGCCTACATGGGCAGAGCTGAAGTCTTGCGAGTGGGCCAAGCTCTCACTCATTCACATTCACTGAAGTCAAATGAGGGGCTGGGCACCTGCAGGGATGGAGAAGGGCTCCTCTCACAGAGGGGGACGAGAAAGCTGTGACCACAAACGTGAGCCCTTGGGGGGAAGCCACGGCCACACTCAGCACCAGCAGGCACCTGGCCCAGCTGCAGGGGCAGGAGCATGGGCGAAGGGGGCAGCGTCTGAACCAAGCCAGGCAAAGGGCAGGATGGCATCCCTGGCACTGGGAGGAGCTGACCTAAGGGCTATGAATGACTGACCTTCTGTGCTCCCCAATATCCACATTGCGGAGGCATTCAGAGGTGGCTCCTGGGAGGGGACTGGACATTAGGTCACCAACAAGTGGGACCAGGTCCTTTCAAGAGGAGAAGGTTGCTCTCCTGCTCCCTCTGCCTCTCCCCACATGAGGATGCCAGAGGAAGATGGGCAACCCTCGCCACTAACTGAACCAGCCAGAACCTCCCACTCGAACCTCCTGCCTCCAGAGCTATCAGACATAAATTGGCCACTTAAGCCACTCCACCTGTGATTCTGTTACAGCAGCCCCAAGGCCCCAGACACACACACTCAGAACGGTGGGAGCACAGGAGTGGGCAGCAGGTAGAGGAGAGGCTGGGCCCAGAGCCACAAGACGGGTTTGGACATTATTCCCCAAAGATGGTGAGGTGGAGGCATTGGAATGACATGACCAGGCCACACGTCAGAACAGCCACTCTAGCTGGACAGCAGCTTCACAGCAAGCAGGTATTAAAGCAATCGAGAGCACAGAGGTGTCGAAGGAAATAGGAAGAAAATGCGCAGAGGAGTAAGTTCCTAGGAGACGGAATCGACAGGTGTCGGTGACCAGATGCAGCGAGCGAGCAAAATGAAAGCAGCCAGGATGGCGTGTGGATTTGTGCAGGGACCACTGAGCGGGTGCATGATGTCCATCACCAGGACACGGCCATCTTCACTGCCAACACCCCTGATGACACCCAGGGCCACCTCTAGAGCCGGCACAGGAAAGACCATCAGCTCCTAAAACAAATAGACCCTTGGGATGTGCAAAATGCCATGAAAACAGGGTGGACGTCACTTGCCTCGCTCCTAAGGGACCCAAGCCAACTCCCAAGTGAACACCCAGCAGCAGGGATAACGTGAAGTTTCACGGGCACACAGCAGAGCCCCGGCCACCTGGAGAAACGTACTGACAGCGTGGAGAATTGCGCTGAGAGCACCGCAGGTCCCTTTGCATCTACACAGAATCATCTCACTCTGAGGATATCCGAGCTGTAAAGAATGAGACACAGCACGACACTTACCTCAGTTACCTTTTCATTGATTCCTCCTCATTTTTCTGCAGTTTCCTGACTTCGTCACAATGTACCTAATATGACTTAGGCATTCAAAACATTACAAAAGTAGATAAAACTCATGATATTTACCCAGGGCAACTCCAAACAAGAACAGCAAGAGCCTTTAGCTAATGCTGTGAATTGTCCCCAGAGAGTGAGGGACATGGTCAAAGACAAATTCTGTTAAGCAAACCTAAAGCCTTTGTCTCGAGAAGTTAACTTCTCAGGACCAGGGCCCCACAGCCGTCTTTGTACCCCGAGAAGAGGCAAGGGAGGAAAGATGAATCCCAGAGCCTGCCCCTGCAGGTGGCTGCAAATCCAACACGCAGATCACAAACAGGGCCACAGCGAGGCTGTGGGAGGAGGAGATCCAGATGAACAGAATATTACAGAAACCTAAGCAAGAGAAGAGAAAAACTGAAATTCACCACCCTGGCTCTGGAGGAAGCACAGAATCCCAACTCTTCTCCAAGGCCTGCTTCTTGAGGTGTTTTAAAGGCCGGACCTGCAGTATGTGACACTCCTCCTCTGCAGAGGTGAGGCCACCTCTTCCCTTGAATCCCCAGCCACAGGTGGGCTGTGGCTACTCCTGACACACAGGTGACACTACGTGACCTCTGCAGCCAGGCAGCTTTGGCCTTGGTGTCCTGGAAGTTCACTCTTTGGACCCCCATTCAGCAACTCTGATGCCTGCCTGGGCATGGGGTCCAGCGAATGACTCACAACATGGACCATGACACTTATCCAGACTCTGCATTCAAGCAGGCAGCTGCTGTTATGGTGCCTCTGACTCCGGGGCAGGTCATCATACTACAATGTGATCTTAGGACATCGTGACAGAGGCTCCTCTGGGGAATCTTGCATGACATGGCTGCAGTTCTCCACTCGGGTCTCATCCTCAATGACTGCATGCCTCTCCTTGTGCCTCAGTTGCCCTTCCTGGGATGCACAGGCTCGGTCAGTATTGACCTTGGAGGCCCTCTCCCCAACCTGCTCATTCCTGGCAGCCGAGTTTCAGAGTCTCCCTGCACCCTATGCAGATTCCCCAGATGGCAAAGGGCCAGGAAATCCCTACGTCCTTCTGCACAAGAACTCCATGGTCAGTTAACCGCCTGGCACTTGCTCCCAAGTAGCCAGCTAGTTCAGGTGTCAATCATATCACCAGGCAACACAGCTTGGGGCACCGCACACCTGGCCTGGGAAGAACTGGCACAGGCACCTGAGGGGTGTCATATGTGGACATGGTTGCTCTGCAGTGGATGCACCATGCAAGGGTCCTGAGCATCCTGCCCGTGGCTCTGATGATGCACGCAGCTCCTGAGCCAGGGCAGGCCACCAGCTGCCCATGTGGGGTCACCTCCTTGCTCCAGAGCTTCCTGCATGACATGTTCTGAAGAGGAGGGCTATGTTGCCCTACTGGTAGAGCCAAGTCCTGTCCTCGTCCTAGAGCATCTGATGCTGGGCACGCGTGTTGACAGTCCTATGGTCCAAGTGTCTGGCTGATTCTAAGGCCCCTGGGATGTTCCCTGCTTCTTCTCCCTGTGGTTCCTCCACAGTGCTTTTTACACTTGGTTACTGTTCATCTATTTATTGTCACTCTGTACCCCAGACCAGGACCTTGAGGAGCTCAGGACCATCATGCTTTGCTCATTGCTGAAATCCACTCTCACCCTCCTGCCAGACACACAGTAGGAGCTTGTTAAGTACTGGATGGAGGGCTGGAAGGATAGACGGACAGTGCCTCCGTGCTGCAGGAGACCTTGTTAAGGTCCACTTTGGTGGTGCATCCCTGAAAGGCCTTGACGAGATGCTCCAACTGCAGGTGACAAGGAGGAGGAGGGTGGCTTGCATTTCAGTAGGGCCACCTGGCAGCAGCATGGAGGAGGGACAGGCAGGGCAGGAGAGATGGGAGGAGGAGTGGGGGAGCAAGTGGAAAGGCGGGGGTCAAGGCATGGGGAGAAGCAAGTGCTGACCCAGGCCATGGCGATGACATCAACCTGGAAGAGCAAACCAGGAGGAGTGACGGACTTGGGGTGGGGGGAGATGGGGAGTTCGATGTCACACAGCTGGGCTCAGGGAGAAGCCTGTAGATGGGGTGGGTGTCAGAGACACAGAAGGGAGGAAGTAGTCTCAGGGATGATTGCACCCACCCAGAAACTATGCAAAGTGACTTGTGAAAGAGCCAGCGATAAGATTCAGGTGTGTGATACAGAAGCAGAGCTGAGGGAAGGAGTTGGGAGGCATCCCCACACGCCTGGCATGGAATGAGGGACGGTGCCATCTCTGAAGCCACTGATAGCATCTCCTGTCTCTTGGGAGCTCAACGCTGTGCTCGAACTTTTATCACATCATTGATAGAATGTTCCCTAAATGCAGCTGGAGCAGTGGCTCAGAGGTTACTGCACTTTCCTGGCACGCACAAGGACATGGGTTCAGATCTCAGCACGTAGTCCCTAAAATGACCGTCATTCCTGCCTCTGCTCTCTCCAGAGCAGACGCAGCCCCTCCATGGCTAGAGTTCCTTCCTATCTGATTTCTCTGCCTTTCCTGCACCTAGTAGGTCCCTAATAACATTCCCCTCTGGACCATCTGAGGTGGGGTGAAGAAAACACTAATTAGTTTCAATCTAGACTAATTGCTTTTTTAAATTCTCATATAAATCTGACGCGTAATAGGTTCTGAGAATCGATGTTTCATTATTTTTCGCCGCAGTGGAGAAGGTCCCTCATTACGAACCACCTCTCTCTCATTTCCTCATCTTTCAGCAGGATATCTTTGTTCTTCGGAATGGAGGCGGGAAAAGCTATAGGGGCCTTAGAAATTAACCACAGGGACTGATCTGAGCAGAGGAAGAGGAGCTGCGATTCTCTGGAGGAGCTCGCGCCAGGCAGAATCCATCGGGGCGCCAATCAGGCGATGCTTCCAGCGTGCGCCTGCTGCTCACACGTGCGTGCTGCACATGGGCCCTGGATAAGTGGGTCACCTCCCAACAGTGCTGGCAGGCCTGGCCTGTGATGAGCCCATTTTCCATGAGAAGATGCTGAGGCTTGGAGTGGCTTGAGCTTGCCCAGGTCACAGAGCTCTTGTACAGTACACAGTTGGCCTGAGACCAGGATCTGGGTCCTGGCTCCCACGTGCACCTGGTGCACTCCTAACTCAGAGCTCTGGGCCCCCCAGAGTCTGCCCCACACTCACAAGTAGTCCCAGAGCATCCCCTGGACAAAGCCAACTCTCAAGGCACTGGAGTCAAATTTGTATTCAAAGGGGTTACAATGGCCAGGCTCCTCTCAACTCTGACCTCAGGAAAAATTCCTCTGTCCTGCCACCAAGCACCCTCCATGGAGCTGCTTGCACAAAACCAAGCAAAGCAGGACACCTGGGACACAAGGAAGGGAGTCTCACACAGTCTCCCTTCTGATGCCAGAGGCCCCACAGGTACCCTGGGTGGACCTGACCAAACTGCAGCGGTGTCCAGCAAGAGAATCCCCCTTGGAGAAGTCAGCAGGCAGAATCCAGCAGCAGGTGGATCACCCCTCGGCTGCAAGACTGCCAAGGCCTCAGGGGCAGAGTCTCCAGGACAGCCACGGACAGGGTGGGGATCAGCAGGACCAGGCTCCAGGCCTGAGAAACCTGTGGCACATCATTCCTCCCACCCGAGCCTTTCTGCCTGTGCACTGGGCTAATTATAGTTCCTGTCCCCTCCAATCCAAGCAGAGCACTTGTCCTAGTGTCTAGCAAACAGCACATCCTTGGTAAATGTTAGCTATTATTTTCATCTTTGCACAGCTAATTGCAAGCAGAGAGCTCTGCCTTGCGTAGGTACATTGGGAGGGAAGACAGACAAGGCCACGGGAGAACTCGTGTTCCATATCCCCAGCTCAATACGAGGAAGCACAGCTGCACATAGATTTGGGTTCGAATCCTGACTATAGCCCCTCAGATTTTGACCAAGTGGCTTCTTTAACCTCCCTGAAAATAGCACTGTTTAGGGTCTGGTGCAAAAGAAAGGTAATCAAATAATCATGTGAATAAATTCTTATGCAGAAGCTGAGCCCTGTACTGCGACGAAGGAAAGCAGCAAAGCCACCTGCAACAGACTGCAGGGGGGAGGGTGGACGGTGGAGAGACGTCCCCAAGGCAGTCACGAGGGAAAGAGGGCAGGGAGAGCAGTGGTGTGCGCCAAGGCCCTGTGGCGGGAAGGGTGATCTGGCTACAGCAGCAGTAAGTCTGCAGCAAAGGGAGGGAGGAGACACATTCCAAACGGAAGACGGACAAGCGGGCGGCAGGCGGACCGTGCAGCCTGTAGGGATAACACCCAGGAGGCCCCCACCTGCCTGCTCCGTGATGTGCACTGGATGCTGAGAACAGCGTCAGGTCTGCAGCTGGTGTCCTGCCCCCAGGGCTTCGTGGGGCTGATAAAATTCACATTTGGGTCAGTCGCCTTGCATCAAGCCCTGGCCCACGGTGGGCTGGGCTGGGCCGGGCCACAGAGGGGTCCAGTGTGCTGAAATGTCAACAGGCAGGAGAGGTTGCTGCCCGCGTGGTCCCACGGTCCTGACCCCAGCCCACTGCCTGCACCCAAGTGACACCAAAATAGGGCACGTGTGACCTGGAACGCGCAAAGACCTTTTGTGAGGCCATTTTCCAGGGGATGCTCTTCCTAACAGCTGTTCTCAGAAGCCACAGAACAGCCCTACTGGGTGGCACCAGTCAGGTTCCTATCTCCACAGGGCACATCATGCTGCCCTTCTCTTTGACCAGCTAGAAGGAAGAGCTGTTTGCTAGGGTGCGAGGAACTCTCTGGAGCAGGAAACTCACAACCCCAAACGCAGGTCCAGTGGAGGTGGAAACGTGGTTCCCAAGCCCAACTTGACTCCCCCTCACATCAAAGCCATGGAGGCCCAGTTCTCAGAAGCTTGGTGACATTGGCCACCCCTTTTGCAACCTGAAGAACCACTGGGCCCCAATTTAGGAACAGGAGGTCAAAGGTCACATCCTGTTCACAGTCTACCTGACTTCCTGAGTCTCCACCACCAGAGATCAAGTCCAGAAGCAGGAACAGGCCATGCTCAGAAGGTGGCCACTGGAAACTCAGGCCAACAGGTGGCAGCAGCTTTTCACACTAAGCACCCACGCCAGCTGAGCACAGGAGGGGTGGAGCGCTGAGCAAAGTCAGCAGTCTCCCTGCTACGGAGAAAAGCGGGAGGCTGAAACCAATGTACTGAGACAGCTCGGCAGGGCACAGAGAAGGTGAGAGACAGGCTGATAGTCACACAGGCTGTAAGTGGCAGGGGCAGAATTACACCCACCCAGCAACCGGCTCTGCATTCTCGCAGCCCCAGCCCGACACACTGCTCTTAGCAGGAGATAGCAGGACATAGCAGCTTTGGGGAGGACTGAGGCCAGGGGAGGGAGTGGCTGCAGACAGAAGGCAGGGTGCCCTGGCAGCACTCCTGATGCAGCTCATTCTGCTTGGACTTCAGCATTTGGGGGGTGGGGGTTTGGTTGCCAGGAAACGGGCTGAAGAGTTCACGGCACTTCCTGCATCAAGTCCCCTCAGGAGGCCCGAGCAGGATGCATTAGCCATGCTACAGAGGGGGAGATAGAGCCTCAGTGAGGTGAGGGGCTTCCTGGTGGAGCAGAGACTTGAGCCCAAGGTCCATGTGACACTGGAGACCATATGCTGCCTGGTGAGTGACACCAACCGCCATGGGAGCCCAGCAGTGAGGACCAGACTGACCTATGGGCCACAGGGAGGCAGAGGAGGAGGGACCCAAGGCAAGTGTCTGGGGATGGACCCTCAGGACACCAGAGAGCCCACTGGGGGCAACCAAGGCCTCCCACATCTGAAAGGAGGACCTTCCACACGTCCATGAGACTGAAGACTCAACAAGTGCAAGGAACACACCCAGAGGGCCCTTTGGAGTCTGGATCTTTCTGGAATGGGCTCCACCCTCCCCAGACAAGCATGTACCCCTCCCCTGGGGTTCCTCAGTGTTTGGGCCAACAGACACAAGTGCCCCCTGCCCAACCAATGTCTCCACCTGAGCAGCACCTCCGTGACTTCATCGTCCCTTGGATGCCGTTCATCAGCTGGAATCGTCACCTCTGCCACGAGACTTGTCTTCCTTCCTTTCTAATGTCTCATAAGGACACGGCGCAGAGCTGCCTTCTCCGAGAGGGTCTGGCCCAGAGTAAGAATTCACTTCCAACCCCTTGACATCCATCAACGCAAATCAATGTACTTGTCAAAGAGCCTTTCCCTCCTCAGGACAAGAGAGGCTTCAAACTCAATGAGCCTTTTATTCTTCCTGCTTCCCCTCAGAACCTACCTGATGGGGAAAAAACGAAAAAAACTACCCCTGAGGCAAAATGGGCTACTTTGCAAATGACAGCGTGCCCCTCACTTAAAAGCTCCTCAGTGAGTACAGAAGTGGTCAGCATATTCCTCTTCAAATAGTTAAGAAAAATTTTGTAGCGATGGTTCAAACTGGCTGAGTCAGACAGATAAAACCGCGTTCACACCGCCCTGCAGATGTGAACACTCGGGAAAGGCTGCTGAGCTCCAGGCAGCCCCCCACCCCCTGCCCCGCAGGACTGAGAAGATCCTGCGGAAATGGAGAGGTGCACGCAGGCAGCTGTGGGACCCCAACCCGGCTCTCTCCACATGCAGGCAACCAGAGTGCAAGGAAACAGTCCCATGCTACAGGCAGGATCTGAGGAAGTGGGGCTCAGTTGCTTGAATCCCTGGATTTAGCCCAAAGAACGTCAATCGCCCTCTCTATATAGGATACCAGGAGGGCTGCAGAGGTAGCCACAAGAGACGTGATCGTCAGCCTCAGGGAGATGACAGTCAAGCAGAGATGCATGCAGCAGAGAGGGGGCCCAGGGTGTCATGGGCACGGGTGACATGGGGCCACCCAAGCAGGACAAGAAGGCCAAGGAGGAAGGCACCAGAAGGACATGCGGCAGCGGCGGAGATGGGGCTGCATTGAACCACCGCCGCTCCCTCATCTTGGGCAAGGGTCTTATATCTTGCTCTCATTAGCTGGAGAGCAAGATCGGCCTGGGAATAGCCTGGGCTGAGCTGCTCACATCCAGCTACTGTGGACCCAGAAGAGCAGCAATCTCGTAGGTCAAGATGACACCTGCACTGTGGGGCTGTGATGGGGTGAAATAAGCCCACAGAGGGGCCAAGAGTGGCAGCTGTCATTCACCTCCTCATTCCCACCTCCTCACCTTGCAAAAGCTCCCTCAGCCACTCTATGTAGCCAAGCCGCTGGCTCCACGGACACTTGACCCTCGAGACCCTGAAACATCTGGGTGGGTTGGGGGTAGGGGCAGGATGGGATGATCCTCTCCATGTCACAGCCCAGTGGCAGAGCGATCTTTATTTCTGGCCAGCTCTGCAGGGTTGACGTCTGCCTAGCACTGAGGAAAATTGCTTCTGCCACATCTTCCAATAAGAATGATTTTCTTCCTGCTCCATCTGTCTACAACTGTCTCTCCGATCCTTCTCACTATTAGCACATGTCTACACGCTTGAAATTCAGCCAGGGGAGCGTGATGGGATTTATGATCCACTGACGGGGGGGCCCTCAGCTAGCCTATTTGAATATAAATGTCAGAATGAGGTCACCCAAAGCAACAGGTGACAAGACCACCACTCTGCAGCTCCGCCACGCCAGCAATCCATACTTTAATCCGCAACCTATTAAAATCATCAGACAACCAACATTAATTAAAGAACACAGAAATTTTTCCAGGCTTTTATTCTGAGATTATAATTTGTGATGGAGTTTGAAATGCCTCCATCCCACTATTAATGTCCGCATTTTCCCACTAATATCCTGCTTACCAAGAGCAATTTGTTAGTGCTAAAACCAGTTGGCGGGAACTGAATGAAAACCACCTCGGTTTTCTCTATTAATGCATTACAAGATGAAACGTTTCACCAGCTGCTGGCTGACATGCACAAGGCTCCCTCTGCTACTGCTCAGCTCTCAAGGTGGAAAATCTGAGTGAATGAGATGCCACTGATGAGGAGAACAAGAAGCCCAGGTCCTCAAAAACAGTTTCCTCTCTCCCAAGTACAGACAGTCCCCATCACATTTCCAAATGCACTCATCTGCTGGAAGATATCTGTCAAGACAAATGAGCTAATCACAGCCACGTGCTCAATAAATACTAGCTATTATGTGGAGAGGCATGTGAACCAGCAGGCTGCAGGTCACAGAAGTTCCAAGCCCAGCTCTACCCTTTGCTGGTCGGATGTTGGGGGCAAAGCAGTAGCTTCTTGCCCCTCTCAAACAGCATGTGCTCCTTTCCTGGGCTCCCAAGACAAGCCCCCAGAGCCCTGGGGGTTCCTAACAATGGAAATGCACACTCTCCCATTCTAAGCCCAGAAGCCCAACATCGTGGCATTAGCAGGGAGGCGCTCCTTCCGAAGGCTCCAGAACGGAATCCTCCCCGGGGCTCTTCCAGGCTCTGGTGGCTACAGGTGGCCCCAGACACTCCTCAGCTTAGTCACATCCTGACCATCTGTACTTTCATGGTCACCAGTGTGTGTCCTTCTACACTCAGGGTCCCTCACAAGTCCAGGATTTATCCCCAAATCCTAAGCTAATTACACCTGCACAGGCCCCCTTTCCACAGCTGGAGGGGACGCTATTCAGCCCTCCAGAAGGTGATGGCAGCACTTGCTCAGGGCGGGCTGGTGAAGCACACATGGATCTGCCCAGCAAGGGCAGCACATGTGGGCTCAGGGGACAGAGCTAGAAGTCATCACAGGCACCTCCCTCTGGACACACAGACCCTCCCCCGCAGAGCCCAGTTTAGAACAAAGCATCCTTACCAGCAGAGGCCACCTCCCTGCCTCCCCTCTGAGCACCTGCCAACATGCCCACCATGACCACAATGGTCTATCCAGCATCCAGATGGGGTTGAGCACCCACACCATGGGGCACCCGTCCCCTCAAGCTTCACGAGCCCTCAGGAGAGGGCCTGGCCTTCCTCTTCAGCATCTCCTGCTGGATAAGACACCTACTACGCTGCATCCCTTGAAGGTGACCCCACAAGCCACGTCCTACTTCCCAGGCTTAGGAAGGGTGATACCTCCTCCAGGAAGCCCCTGGTCTGAGTTCAGCTGCTTATTGGACATGTGCTGCCGACATGGGCAGAGTCCCCTCTCCCTGTATCCTGACTGTGTGTCTGTCTCCCCGTTCAGAGATGGTCTCACTGGCTCTTGTATTCCCCACACCAAAAAGGGAAGAGGCCCACTATAAAGAGACCACACATTCACATCTCTACCTATAACGACCCGGAAGCACTATGTTGTTCAAAGAGGGACCCCGACCCTATTTTCCTATGGCTCTGAACACAGCTACAAGAGTCTGGACACCAGGGTTCCAGCCCAGATCCAAGGCCCAGTCCAAGGCAACATGATCCTGGAGACAGGCTTCACATTCATGCTCTTCCCTGTAAAAGGTCCATGTGGAGAGCAGGTAGGGCTTGCTCTGGGTGTGGTGTGAGCTGCCCAGGGAGACAGAAGATGCAGTACGAACTGGCAGTGCAACTTTGAGAGGATCACTACGTCTCGGGGCTGCAGTACCCTCAAATACCGAAAAAAGTCTAGAAGCCCAGTTCACGAGTCTTATTCTGCTTCTCTGAAATTGCTCTTGTCCACCATTGCCACCAACTCCATGTTATAAAACATACACCCTGCTTTCTTGAGAGGAGTGTCAACTGTCATTGACCATTAGCCAGGGAAAGCACATCCCCCAGCCAATGCTGCTCCCAAGTCAGCCCGTCTAGAATCCAGCACCTTGGAGAGCCCATTCTGGCCTCCACAGAAGCACTCTCACAAAAACAGAACGCTATCCATTCTCCAAACTCCTGCACAAGTCGGATAAGCCCTGGAGACTCCTGTCCTTCTACGTGGAAACCAGAACAACTCAGGGACCCCGCTAAACAGAAGACAACCTGTAGCTCTAGCTCCATGCCCTAAAGGCTGATGCTTGGCCAAAATTCCTTCTGCAGCACCGTTCCAGTTGGAAGCGCTAAGAAACTAGTACATGAGCACAAGACAAGGAAGGGCACTGTGCAGGCCCCAGAGGCGACGGGGCTGTGGGAGCAAGGCCCCCCTCGCCCGGAGCTTCAGATTGACAGGAGTGTCATGTCCCACGTGACCTTTGTCTCATGGGGATGAACCGTTCTGGACATGGTATTACCTCCCCAAATTATGCAACCTCTGTGAGCACTACCCAGTGGGGGTAACAGCCCAGCTCATGCCTCCAGCAGCTAGCAACACGTCCTACTGCCAGCAAAACCTCTCCACCTAGACACACATCCACACCTGACCCTGACTTCACTCTCATCCCCCTGCCCACACCAGCACCTTCCTGGCTTCCCACCCCATGTAATGGTCTACCACCCTCCAGTCAGTCAAACCAGACACCTTGAGAGGTCCTCTTCCAGTTCCTCGCCCTCCATTTCCAATTCACCCCCAACCTCCCCAGATCTACTCCAAGATGCACATGTGGGGCCTGACCCTGTCCACGCCCCTCGGACCTGCAGCACCAGCCTCCTCCCCAAGGACCAAGATGATCTGCTAAAAATATAAACCATATCATGTCACTTCCCAGTTTAAAACCCTCAGTGATTCCCTGTGACATGTGAAATCAAACCCAGGCTCCTCCTAGTGGCTTCAGGATCATATGACTGCCCTCCTGAAGCCAAGGGCCCCACCTGCAGCTGCCCCAAGCCTGGCTCCGACTCACACCTACAGGTGTGGGGTCTGGGGGAGGCTCCCCTGACCATGTGTCTGAAGCAGAACCTCTCTGCACCCATCACTCCTTGGCACGTCCCTCTGTGCCAATGCCACCAGGCGTGGCACAGGGAGTTAATGCTTGCTCACTCGATGCCCAGTGGACAGCAGCTGCCAACAGAGCCAGCACTCCCTGCCCCCCCCGCCATTCTCAGCAGCTGCTCCTCACCCCAGGGGGCACAGGGACCTTAGCTCTAATGTGAGGGACAAACACAAGACCCCAGCGCTGGACAGAGGGGGAGACAGCGCTGAGGAGGCCCACACATTCACGGCTCAGGGAGTAGAGCACCTCATGTCATGCTGGCCACACAGGGGCTGCCCTCAGGAGTCAGAGCCCAGGGCTTTGCAGGAATCCAAGAGTGAGGCACCCTCTGGTTCCCACAGAAGGTCGTGACTAGGTCCTCAGTACCCAGCCACAGCTCAGCAGGATAGAGAAGTCCAAAAGGTTGGCGTAACTGGGCTAGATAGTGGGGACTGTGGGAATCGGCCTGCAGGGAGACCCTCATGGGGTCACACCTCTGATGGGGTCACACCTCTGGTGGGGTCACGGTAACATGGGGTTAGACTGCAGGGTCTGCAGGGAGGCCCCCATAGGGGATTCAACTTTGGTGGGATCAGGGTAACATGGGGTTAGACCGTGGGGCCTGCAGGGAGCCCACATAGGAGACACACCTCTGGTGGCAACATGGGGTTAGACCACAGGATCTACACAGTACCCCCTACAGGGGACATACCTCTGAGTGAGATGAGGTTAGACCAAGGGGCACGCAGACCCCCCACCTTGTGGGGGACACACGTCTGGTGGGATCAGGGTAATGCGTGTTTAGACGGTGGGACCTTCAAAGCTCAGAGACGCGCAGGCAGCATGTGGCTTAGGCCTCGATGCACCTGTGCACGGGTTTCTGCCCTAGGACGGTTGGTGTCTGACACGCAGCTGATGCTAGATCAACACCCGGAAGGGCGTGGCTCTGAACGGTGGATCCACTTGATACAGCCACGTAGCTCAGGGGCACTGGATACCAGGACTGGCCTATCATAAGGCCTTTCTCAATATGTCACAGCCAATGACTGTCACTCCTGCCAGGGACAGGAGCGGGTGCCAATCAAAAGCAGGAAACTCGACCTGGGAGCAAAGGCTCCCAAGATGGACACAGCCGGGACTGAAATGAAACGTTCAACTCAAGGGCATCAGCGATCCGAGAGATCCCAGCGCAGCCTTGTGATGCACAGAGACGCAGGTTCCAAGGCTCCATCTGCAGAACAGCCTTAGCGCAACGTGGAACCGAAGCTCGGGCTGAGCAGGCCTGTCGGCCACTCGGCCGGGCTACTTGGCCCTGGCCCGTCCACCCAAAGCAGCATCCACAGCTCGAGGCCAACGCACCAGGGGACCAGACGGCTCAACAGTCCTGCCACCGCTGGCCTCGAGACACTCTGCTTCTGGCGCGCCCCCCACCCGGGGCTGCCTCCACCAGGGGACGGCAGCTGGCCATGTCTAGCTTTCCCTTTGTTTCCCTCCTTAGCCTTCAGCCTCTGCTGTGCTGGTCCCTCAGCACATTCCTGCTCATGCTGGCTTGCAGAGGGGTCCACACATGCATGTCCCAAGCATACCCTACAAGATGACGCCCCCAGCACACCCAGGGTAGGGGACACCCACACCAGCACTGCGTCTGTCAGCAGTCTTCTCTCCCTGGATACATGTGGGGCACGGGGAGCACCCGCCACAGGAAGACCCCAGGAGCACAAGGGAAGAGGCGCAAGGACAGAACAGGGTGAGTCCCACAGTAGGTAGCACAGGCGTCTCCAGCCCAACTGCCCTATTCACTCTACGACTTTATACCAACGTCTGAACGTGGCTCAAGTGAGGCAGACAGTGGCACGGAAGAGTGGAAATGGTACAACCTCGACCACATAGAATTGTTGGCCGGAGGGGAGGAGTGCTGGGGCCTTCCCTCTGCCCCACCTCACTTAGCAGGAAATCAAGACGTAGCACGGGAAGCCAACAAAAAATGAGGCTCATTAGTCAGAAAGACGTCCAGTTATGCGAAAAAAGCAATATAACCACCAGCGCTACAGAACTACCAAAACAGGAATGAGAGGGAAAGGGCCAAGTCCCAAGACCCAACGCAGGCTGTGTAAGCAGAAGCCACGAAGCGAGGGCGTCACGCACGATTTGGAGGAACGGAGGCCAACAGACGCCAGAGACACTCCCAGTGTCCCCTTGGGGGCCAAGGTCAGGGGCTGATAGCGCAGGGGACAGCTGTGCTTCTCGGGCCACACTTCCCACACTCCTTGACTTACACAACAGACACAAACGCATATGGAACAGCTGCGGCTGGCAGGGCAGACCTCAAAGGTCCTGCAGAGTCGGCCAGGAGGTTGCACAGCTCAGAGGGCACAGATGCCAGACTGCACTGGCTGGGGTGGACCCAGGATGGCTAGCAAGCTCCCCCCGCTGACCCTGACCTGCTGCCTGGGCTGAGACCCACCAGCCCTGAACAGTGAGAGCCCAGTCCACTTTCCAGCATCTTCTCTCTGGATTTTCTCTCTATGCAGTGTTTGTTCACATGAGCATCTACTGGGCTGGTTCAGCTCCCTGCTGGACACTGGTGAACCAAGGGTGCACGGCAGCAGACTGGTACCTTGTTCCCACCAGGCAGCTGACTCTGAGGGCTGGGGGAAGCAGGTACCCAGCCAACGACTCGTTCATCAAAGAATGATCATTGGGTGCACACCACCCACACGCAGTAGAAGCATTACCATGTTCCTACTTGGGAGGAGACAGAGGCCATTTTTAATGCAACCCTCTCCTTTCACCCCTCCCTTATGCCAGAGAGTGCACATCCCTGCTCACCCCAAGATGCCCTCCAGGGCTGGGATTCCGTTTCCTAGCAAGGCTTGGAATCCTGTCCCCGAGACCCCAGCAACTGGCCAGAGAGACTGTATACAGCACACACGGCTCAAAATCCCTCCCCCCCACCCCCGCCCAGCAAGGAGAGCAGGAACAAGGCGCTCCCCGAGGTTGCCTGCCCCGATGTCCAGACACCCTGGGGGCTGCGACTTCCAGGACTCTTCCCAGACCACCGCAACCCTCAAGAGAATCCAGAGGCCAGGAGAAGTTCAGGCCTTGTTAATGCGGGAGGACAGCAGAGAAAAGCTGGCTGCTGCCTAGAGCCCACCCCTCCCCGCCCACGCGTCCCCTGATAACAGAAAAACAGTGACTTTTTTGTTGTGGTGGTGGTCAGTTTATTTTTGCTAGAGGGAGAAAGAGGGAAAGCCAAAGCTTAGACTATAAATTTGGCAGTTACAGAAAATCAGTGCCCTTAATTTAATCCAACACCAATAAAGAGCGACAGACAGGGCTAACGACACAGGTTGAGTACAGGTGTGTCCCGCGGGTGAGCCTCAAGGATGGAGGGGTGGCGCAGGCCAGGCAATGGGCTGTGAGGACGGCTGATGTGGTTAGTGGCCCCGGCAGCTTCCTGGAGAGAACGCCTGCCTTTGCCAGCCCTCATTTTATCATGATGGTGTTTTTATTTTTATAGTCCAATCTGAGTCTGCCCCAGGCTTCCTGAATTGTGTTTTTCAGATGTCTACACAAAAGCTCCCTGGTAGTGGTGATTTCCAGACCTTAAGGAGCAAATCCCTGTGACTCTTCTCTATATCAGGGACTCCGCAGCCCTCCACGCGCTCCCTTGACCTGAACCCCTGGACTCAAGCATGTGCAGCCTCAGAAGCAGGCCTCTTCGTTACCTCTGATCTAGGAACTGTGGGATGTCATGGGACCCCAGGGACACAAGTGGCCGTTAGTGTTATGGGAAACAGAAAGGCAAGCAGCCCAGAGCCCAAGATACAGAGCCATCCAGAAAGGAACCTTCCCATGTCCTGGCGGATGCCCGTGGAGGCAGCGAGTGACAGCATTCATAGCCAGCGTAGGCAATGGCACCTCAGAACCTCAGTTCTGTTTTCCATGAACACAGCATGATGCACAGTGAAAGCAGCCCTGGGCTTTTCCCATGTGACAATGGAAGATGAAGAACTTTACCGAGGCTGCTCAGCCTGCTGCAAAATGGGGTGGTGGCCATCAATGGCGTTCAAGCCATCCTGACGACTCAGTGGCATCAGAAGCCACCTGCACAGATGGCTTCTGTGTCCTTGTGTCTTCCTCATGTAGTCACAGTGCTCTAATGAGGCTCTGTACCAAGATGTCACCACAGAGCATTCCTAATCCTCAGTGGGATGCTGTCATCCTCTTAACTTCCAAAATCCCTTAGGAGAAGGTGTGCCTGCGAGGAGTCACTCCTCGGGTACCCTGAGTCAGGAGCAGCTATGAATTGTCTCCTCTCATTTCTGCCGAGTTGTGTTAAAGGGAGGTTGGGTTTTCTGTACGCCTGTCAGGACATGAAGACTGCTGCCACGTGTTTACTGAACACCAGGGCACCTGTTCTGTTCACCTCTGCCTCGTGAAGAGTTCGTACAGGGATTTGAAGCGGTGGCTCAGCAGTAGAGCACTTGCCTGCCAAGCACGAGGACCTGGGTTCAAACCCAGAATCACATACACAACTGAGTACCAGAGGAACAAAAACCAGATGAAGTAATAGAAGTGATACTTAAAAAAAAAAAAAAAAAAAAAAAAACCCAGCCCATACAGAACACCGCTGTCACGTAGAGAGCACAGATGGACAGGCTGGCCCTGGGCTCTGACCTCGGCAGTCTGGAGTAGCCCCCCTGACAGTCTCGACCTCACACCCAGCAGGGCTTGTCCTCTGCAGCCCAGCTCTGGGGGGCTCCTGTTCTGGCTGCTGCAACCACGGCCCAGCCCACCTTTGCCTCCAGGGAGACAGAGCAGGGCAGGGGATGGCTGAGACCCCAGGCCTGCTGCACAGGCAGTGGGAAATGAGAGCCAGGAAAGCCAGGAAGGTGCCCAGCTGCAGGGTCCTGGGGCCAGGTTCGGCTGCACACTGCCTGGATCTGAAGCCAGGCTCCCCGCGCCCCGGGCATGAGCTCAGGCGAGAAAAGCAGCCCCCGAGCTGGAGGCCCCATCTGTGCACCACGGCTGCGCGGCTCCGCCTGAAGTGCATGTTCCTGCCTTTAGATTTAACAGCAGCTCGCGGCCAGGGACCAGCCTCTCCCCTGGGGTCAATCAGAACAAGTTTCTCTGCCCTCCTCTCCGGAGCAAGCACAGGAAAGAGACACGCGGAACCAGAGCCACTCTGAGCCCACATTAGCAGCATATTGGCTAGTTATAGGCTCAGGACCAGGTGCTACGTGGAGACAGCGCATCCTCCAGCAAAGAATTCAGTGACCAAACCAAGGATGGCGGCTGTGCCTCCTCAGTGGCATCCCCAGAGAGCAGCAGGTGGGTCTGCTGACCCCAGAGGCTCTGATGGGGGCTACACACAGTGGGGGCAACTTGGGTCTTTTTGGTTGAATGGGGTTGGCGCTTTTACCTGGTGGTTAATTCCTCTCAGCAACTCTCCTGCTTGCTGAGACCCAAGTCAGATGAGGATCGCAGGCGTGTGGTAGCCCCTGCATCTCCCTCCACGCACAGTGAGCCAACTCAGGTGGGACCACCAAGCCCAAATGCATCCTGTAGCTGCCCCCAGCAGGCTCTGAGCCACCCATTCCTTCGTCCGCCCAGCAGATGCGCTGCAGGGAAGACAGCATCACTGAGCTTCCCCTGCATGGTGAACTGGTGGTGCAGAGGCCAGGGGTCCAGGGAGCCACTGCAGAGGTGGTTGAGTTTCCTCCTGCTCCAGACCTTGCAGCTGCTGCACACCCATAGGTGCCACCAAAAGCACAGGTGGCTGGCTCCAGGGAGAGCTGCAGGTGCAAAATTGGGTTTAGGGGTTCCATAAGCAGAGCCCTCACACCTGAAGCCAGAGTGAGCAGGGCTGACTCTCACCAAGCCTTTCTCTCCTTAGGGGTGTGGGAGCTCCCAAGTGACCTGGGAGAGGCAGGGACCAGCAGATGGTGTGAGGGGACTTTGCTCCATGGGCACCTTCCTAACCCGCTCCCCACCCTACACGGACACCTGCTGCCCACTGCCTTGCCTGCCCAGCCAAACTTATTACCCAGAAAGGGCGCAGCTACATTTTCTTAGATGTGGAATCCACGAGGAAGGTGGGGACTTGTACACAGTAACCCCATGTCAGAGCAGCGTCACCACACCATGAGAGACTTGGGGGCTGTGTAAGAAGGAAGCCTCCTCACTCAGAGGGTGGGGGACCCAGCATAGGAGTCACGGCTGCTAATGACCTGGACTTCTTTCTTCCCTAAAGCCAGCCACGCACGGTCCAGTCAGACAGGAGACACTGACTGTGACAGTCTGACAGCATCAACTCTGCCCAGAGCTGTGCAGCGGGCGTCCTTCAGAACAGGAGCACAGGGAGAGGATTTTACTCCCAATTCCCAGCCACAGCCCTGCGAGGGGTGTGAGATCCAGCCGTGCCTTCTCTCCACATAGGCTGAGGACCTGTGCTGCTGGAGGGATTTCATCACACACAAACCACCCAGCCTGCAGGAAGGTCACTCAGGAAGGACCACTGATCCCACCCGGCGCAGAAGAGTCTGATTTCTTCTTCTATCACACTAAGACAGCAAGACCAGCTGCGAAAAATCAGGACGGATCCGGTTCCCATCCTCCGGGAACCAGGTTCCCCCCCAGTGAAGTCAGCAGGCTGGACATTCAGCACAGGGTCAGCTCTGCGGGGTGGAGGTTAAGGTGCTTCACACCCTTTTTCTCACTGGAGGAAAATTTGACACCGGAGTTGCAAAAGCACGCAAGAGCCCTGACCTGCACCGCGCCGGTGCCAGCAGACCCAGAGCACCAGGAACCTCCGTGAAAACCGCTTCTCCACGGTCTGTATATTTAGAACTTTCCCATTCCCTTTTATGGTCCTGATTGGACACAGGGCTGCACACCTCTCACTCTGCAGATCAGAGGAGGAGAACGGTGAGAACTTGAAGTACGTGGATGAAACCCACTGGCAAGAATCAGGGAGGGCGATGGTTTCCCTACACCCCTCACCTGAAATGCAGGATGGACCCCGGCCCGGAAGAAACCCGTCAGCTGCACCCCACCATTCCCAGAACAGCCCTGGGGCCCAACTGGGAGGTCGGCCCCCGTGGTCCAGGCTGAGGGGCAGAGGGCTTTCTCCCCTGTTTTCAGTTCTGTTCTGGGAGCTGGGGGTGTCAGCAGTTGTCACTGCCACTTCACAGCACGGGACAGACCCTTGATCCAGGGCAGCTATGACTGTCTGAGCTCCAGCTCCAACCTCACCACTTACCAGCTGGGGATCCCGGGCAAGTTGCTCGCCCTATGTCTATTGTCCGGTCCCCATTCTGTGAAAAGGTAGCAAGAAAGACAACTGGACCCACAGGGCTGCCACGGAAGTAGGGCAGTGAAATTAGCACCAGCGATGACCAACGCTGCATGTGAACGTGGGCAGCAGCACCTGGCCAGCAGTCCACCTGCCTCCCAGAACTCCTCCCCAGGCCTCGGCAGGGTACACAGACAAGAGCCCAGGTGTCACAGCCCGTTGTCACTGATCAGGACTACACTGTGCTGCTTAGGGTGGGTCCTACTCGCACCCTTGGAGCAGTACTGCCAGCTCTGCACAACTTAAAGCCACCTTCGTGGCACAGCTGTTTGGTCACATGACCAGCTGAGCCAATCAGACCCCTTCCCTTCTGGACGGGAGGGAGGACCCAGCCTGCCTGGCTGCTCCCCTGAACAGAGGCCAAGCCACTGAGAGCCCTGTGCCAGCTATTTCCTGCCATAGAAACAGGGACAGGAGGTACACCGAGGGACAGAGCTTTCCTGTGCGGCCCAGAGCTGGTCCTCATGCCACTGGCTGCCTCCCCCTGCTCTCCCAACACGCCCCCAACACCGTCACCAAGCAAGCTGCTCTTTATTGACGTGACCACCATCTGGTTTCTGCAACTGCTACCAGAGATTGCAGGGAGAAGTGGAAGGACCTACCATGTCTGCAGAGCACCAGTCACAAGGACCAGGAAATGAGTTTGGGCAGATGCCTGGTATACCATCTCTACACGTCATCTCTTCTTCCCCTTCTTTACGGCTTCATTAGACCCACCCTGAGAATCCTGGGAGGAAGATTCATCTGGAAGACCCTGAGGAAGGAAGCACAACCTAGCAAAAAGGGGTGAGCACTGGAATAAAGACCTGGCTGTGTGAACTTGGAAAAGCTGCTTAACCTCTCTGGACTTCTGCTTCCCTGCTGGTAAATGAACAGTTATTTAAGGTACTTATGAAGGTTAAAAGTGTGAAGGTTTATAAAGTGCCTGGCACATATTAGGTGTGTTAAATAGTAGCTCCTGCTATTACAGGCGATAACCATTATTTTAGAATACTACACATAAAATCAGCATCTCCAAATGTTATTGTATATAAACATACCAATACCTCATCAATCACAGCTGGTAAGATGGCAGGGACACCCACCTAACATTGAGACCAAGCCAAAGCATCGTTCAGAGAATATTTCAGTGCAGCTGTAGAGAATCAAGCACAGAGGCCTCGCCAGCCTTACAGATGTCCCATGTCACTAAGTCCCCTTGAGTAATAGTCTTCTAAGTTATTTGGGGGGAAGCGGTGTTGGGGGGAGCAGTCGGCAGCTTTCTCTGGCCCTGGTTTAGGGCTCCTGAACATCTGTGGGCTAAAAAGGCACACACAGAAGACTTGCCTGCCACCTGCCCTGGGGTCTGGCCTTGATAGACATGACCAGTCCATCAGGATGCTTTCTCCTAGGTGGGGCCACAGCAGGGCAAGGGTGATTCAGGTGACCATAAGTGGTTAGCTTAGACCAATGCGTTCTCCCTGCCCTCAGGAGTAAACCATCCTGAAGGCCAGATGCCTTCCTGTGCCAGGAAACCAGGGCAGCAACTCAGAGCCCTGCCTTTCTGCAGTCCTGAGCAGATTTTGTAAGTGTGACTTCAATTCGGATCGGCTTGAGTTAGTACTATCTCTTGGTTATGTGGAAAATCCTAAGACACAGTGCAATTCTTATTTCTGTGTCTCTCGAAGCTCCCTCCAGAGAAGGCTGCAAGGTTAATTCCACCTAGAGACAAGGAAAATGCGTAAGATGACTTCCAGAAGCTCCTGCCAGGCTGGACGGACTGAGCTGCAACTTCCTAGTATGTGGTCCACTATGATCATGGGATCAGATGGGGCTGGTGGAATATTGCATAATCAAAACCTACGTATGCTCCCGTTACAGCTCCCATTAATGGCTTTGTGTTCACCAAAAACACTGTGGATGATGTTACAAGGAGCCTCGCTGAAAGATGCAGGAGCGGCTCCTCTCCACTTCCCACTGCAGGCTCCAGCGGGATGCTGCAGTGCTCAGGGGGACCTGCCTGGACCTGTCTGGTTCCAGAGGTGCCTTCAGTGAAGGTCTGTGCCCACGCTTGAAGAGGACCCCAGGCCCCACAGAAACAACCTCAGCCCCCATGCAAGGACCAAGAACTGTTACAAGCAGGCTCCAGGCCCAGCAGGGGTAAAGTCTCAATTTCAGGCAGCTCAGGGCGCCCAATGGAGCCTCTGTAGCTCCTCAGCTCTCCTTTACCTTCCTTCTGCCCAAGCGACCCCACTGCCCCAGGCAAGAGACACGAAAGAGGGAACAGTCTCTCCTACAATTGCACAGCAAGTCTGGGCCTAGGCCCATCTCCACCTCTGACGACCTCAGCATCTCCCTGTCACAGGTGGGCTCAGGAGAAAGTACCCTGCCCAAGGTGACAGAGCACCCTGATCTTGTCCCCAACCCTGCACACAGCCCCTCACATGACAGTTATGGAGCCCTGCAAGAGCAGATTGTGTAAGGATCTGGCTCCAATTGGGGGGCCGTCTTCCAGGCAGCTCAGCAGTGACTGGAGACTCCATAGTTCTTCAGTTTTTAGGCAATGATTAGTGACTATTTATTGATCAGTAAGAAGCTCCTGGTACAAAGGGTAAGGCTAGAGAAGCAACCAACACATGGAGGCAAAGGTGGCTGGGACCCTGCCCAGTGAGGACAAGGACCCAGGCCCGGGGAGCGGGTGGCGGCTGCCCTGCACTGACACATTGCTGCTGTCTCTGCGGATTATCTGAGTAAGGGGAACAGTAAAGCCCAGAGCTGCGAGCAATTAACACTCAAGAACCTTCTCCAGGTTGTCAGATGCATTTCATTTCTTAAAGTCCTCTGAGATGCTTGTAAAGAAGGTGACCCGACCCCCACCCCCACCCCCGAGCAAGCCAGGCCTCTGTAGCTCCGAAACACATCAAAAGCCTTCTCTGCCAAAGCAGGCTGAACACAGCGTGGAAGAGGCGAGGCCAATTTACAAAAAGAGCCAATTTCCCAAAATGAGTCCATGAGTGGCTGAAAGGCACAATGGAGGGGACAGAGCGGGCAGCAAGATGGATTTGTGAAAGAGGCTACTGTGTCACGAAGACCTGACCTGGTGCAGGAGGAGCCTCCTCAAGCAGGGAGAAGGGCTGCTGGGGAGTGCTGGGGCACCGGCCAAGCTGGGTCTGGCCAAGATGGAGTCTTTGAAATGGGGCAGCAGCACAGGGAGCCATGCTGGGGTCTCAGAGGGCCCCGGCCGAGGAGTGGGGAGTAGCCTTGCAGGCTGCCACCTGGCAGCTCTGTGGTGACCGATCGGCCCTGTATCTTGACAGGTAGGTTGTTACCCAAAGCTGCATAGAATCAGACACGTGACCACAGAACACAGTCTGCTTCCTGACCATGACACTGCACCAGATACATGCACTGTCCCCACTGGGGCACAGGGGCAGAAAGAGCCACGGGACTTCATTCACTACTCCTGTCAGTTCCCACGAGTCCAGCATTACTTAAGGATACAAAGGTTCTCACAGGATGTACCTCCCCGATCCTCCGGCCACGGTACACTAGTGAACGCACAGCCTCTGCCCCGTCTTCCTGGGGGCAGAGTCCAAGAGTAGGCAGGCTCCGTCAAGAGGTCGGCGCATTTCCATTTTGATTGACAGGTGCTATACAGGGAAGCCCTGCCCATTGCCCCATACCCCACCCGCCCCTGTGGTTACGGCCCCTCCCAGCATCTCGAGAGAGACACACACACACACACACGCACGCACGCACGCACACGCACACACGCGCGGTATAACCTGGCCCCAAGCTTGGGCTTCTGGTCACTGGCTGCAAGAGAGCTCTTATGTGCCTTGGTGGCTTGGAGTCGTTCTCTGGCACCCACTCCCCGGCTCCTGCTGGGATGAGCGGTAGCTCCTCACACGTTCTTGGCAAGTACTTTCCAAGTCTATCACTCTCCGTTGGCTTTATTTATCACACACTTCGTCACTCAAATTTTGTTAACACTTGAGGAATCCTGCAGGCCCGGCTCCTGCTCTGCGTTCTGCCGAAGGGCCTCACTGGACTCTCCTAGGACTTCACCTTCCTCCTCAGGACCCAGGACTCGCAAAGGCAGCCCCATGCGCACACAGCCCAAGGCCCAGCAGCCACTTGGCTGGGAGCAGAGGAGGAAGCAGCTGAATGGCGGCTGCTGTCTTCACAGAATTCCACTTTTTATCTGAGTAAAAGTTAGTTGCAAAGTCTGCTTGAGGGTGTGAGAGTATCCTTGGGGCTGGGGTCAAGCTCAGGAGCTGAGCATGCATGAGGCCCCGAGTCCTACCCAGCACTAATAAAATTACCTAGTATTATCTTTAAATATCTTCAAAAGGATGGAAAAGTGCATACTGCAGAGCGTCTGGGTTTTCCTCTGTTTCCTGGTTACCTAAAGCAGCCAAGTGACATTAAACAGAGCACCACATCCATCTCCCTTGCTTGCTTAAATCTGCTTCTGGCCCCTGACCAGCTCTGCACCGGCAGGCACAAGTCTGGCCCCATCAGGCCCACTGTATTAGTTTGCTATTGCTGTGTAACAAATCACCACAAACTCAGCAGCTTAAGCAGCACCACAGCTGAGCCCCAGTTCCATAGGTCAGTGGACTCTGCTGGGCACATCCCAGGGGCCTCCTGAGCTTAGTCTCAGCGCAGGCCAGGCTGGGCTCCTCCCTGTACCTGAACTGGGACTGAGGGCCCAGGCCCCTGAGGCTGCAAGCCATGGCCCCTCTGCTCTAGGGGCCACCCACACTCCTCCTGCTGCTTCCTCCATCGCCAAACCTCAGCAGCCCTTGGAGTCCCTCCCACACTTCCCGTCTCTCTTGCTTTCTCCTCTGCCACCAGCCAGAGGAAACACTCTGCTTTGCAGGCCTTGTGGGATGGGGCCAGTGGGAGCACACCATGGGACAGTGCTGTGACAGGAGCGATGGCTTCTGGGGACAAGGAGGCATGGAAACCTGGGCCAACCCTGGAAACTGTCTACCATGCTCAGGAGCCACAGCGCACCCTACAGACCCTGCCGGGCTCTGGTTGGCTGGTCCACTGGCCCTCTGAGGGGTCTCTACCTGGCCTGTGATGGTCCCTACACACCCCAAACCCATTCCAGCCTCACCCGCACTCTCCTCCAACAGCCTCCACCTGAGTCTGGGGCAGCATCAGAAGAAACACCTGACTCCACCCCTGCCCCATCCTACCCTTGCCCAGTACTACACCCCTGATCCACCACCTCCACCCTGCGTGCCATACAGTCCTACAAGTGCGCCTGCCCCTCCCCAGGCTGCTGTCCCCACTCACCACTCTGCCGTCAGTCCCAACACATCTTCAGGAGTCACTGGCCTGCCAGCAATCCCACTGCCAGCCGCTCGGAGGGTGTAAGCTAAGGCTGTAGGTCAGCGAGACAACAGGACCTGTCCCAGGGCTTTCCTGCAGAGCTGGCCAGTCCTAGTGGCAAGGCGCATGGTCGTCTCTGAAGAATGCACCACCTCTGTGGACCTTCCCCTTATCAGCAAACACTTATTAAGTACCTGCTGCATGCCCAGCCAGGCAGCCCTCCTGAAAACAGTCCCACTGGATCCAGCCTGAAAATGTGGTGGAAATCAGCCCCCACCACCACCGGCCCACACTGCCCACATTCGGCTGTCGAGGTCCGACACCGAAGACACCACACCATCTACCTTCAATGGTGTTTGTCCCAAAGACACGCACGGGGGGCAGAGGAGTCCTCTACCCACCCCACCCTTAACTCTGCACTGGTTCCCCACAAAAATCTAAATTCATCTTCCAGACTGTACTCTCTACCTCTCAGTGGAAGAAGTAATGACTTTGTCAATCATTCCTCCTTGGCCAGGCATCCTGAATTATCTAAAACGTCAAGATAATGTCTTCCTAGCCTCGGTTCACGGTGAGACTATCTTCTTCTTGTTAAATTACATTCAAATACATTGATTTCCTGCAACGGGAAGCAAGAGAACCCTGCCTAAAATTAACACTAATCTTCTGACTCAGTAAGAATCAAGTACGTGACTGATTACATCTTAATTAACAGTTCACAAAAGACTGGTTAACGTTAGGTGGTGTGTGCATCTTAATTACCCAGCACTGCTGCTGTTTGTAGAACAAGGGGGGGCTCTGGGACCACTGCAGGCCCACTGGAATCTTATTCCTCCAACTGTACCTAGCTCCTTGCACTGATTAAATCCTCATGATGATCAGTGGGCTAGATCTGCAAGCAAGAGCTTATGGCTAGGCTTTTTCCCACAGCTCATCCCCTAGATTTCCATCTTGAGAAAAGTAGAAAATGTATTGAACAGGAGAGGCTGGGTTCTACTGCAATAACAAACATCCCCCAATATTAACAACCATAACAGCATCTTTACTGCATGCAGCATTTCATAGTGGGTCAGCTAGCCTGGTGTCCTCACATGGAGCCCAAATGAACAGAATGAACAACCTCTTAAATATCACATTTACTTGCTATGGCACAGAGACAGAATATGACAAATTGTGTGCCCTCTCCAATACAACTGATTTGGCCATATTCCATTGGCCAAAGCAACTCGTTTGGCCCTATCTACATTCACTAAACACAGACCTTCACTCCAACTCTGGCCCCAAAAGATGAAACAGAGAAAATCTTAAAAATAGCCGGAGGAAAAAATGACATATTCCATACAGGGGACCAATGATAAGCATTACTGGAGAATTCCAGTTGGAAATCTCACAACCCTAAAAAAAAACACAGTGAGACTTTTAAAGGAGAGAAAAGCTGCCAACCCAGAATCCTACACCCTGTGAAAAAATGTTTAAAAAAAAAAAAAGAGGAAATTCCAGTTCCAGCCCAGCAGTTGAGGAGCCTCAGTCCTCAGTCAAGAGGAAGGAAAATGAAGGAACCTAGCTTCAAGGATGCTTCGATTCATCACAGATCTAAAATCAAGAAAGAAAGAATAAATGTATAAACAGCTCTTTGAGAAACTGCGACATAGGAGTTAAAAGAGAGGTCTCTGGGGCTGGAGAGGTGGGTCAGCAGTGCAGCACTTGCCTGGCATGCACAGAGATCCAGGTTCAAATCCCAGCACCCCGTACACAACTAAGTGGAGGAAAACCTAACAAAATGAAAAATAACGAAAAAACTCTCTCTTTGCAAGAAAAGGTGGGGGCGTCCTCTAAAGTCAGTCCCTGTGGTCAGCCCTGGATCCTCCTCTCATGCCTGTGAACTTTGAGAACTGACTCCTCTCCAGAGCTCCTGTCTTCTGTAAAATGGACCACGGACACTGTGAGGGTCAACACAGAGTGGCTTCAGGGCAACTCTCTTGAAGGAGTTGTGTGGTGTGCTTCCCAGGAAGAGTCGAAAGCTGCCTTATCCTGCCCTGCCACAACCCAGTCCCCCTTGCTGTGATATTCCAGAAAAGCCCTGCTCTCTGCAACCACCAATGCTTCCAGCCATCAGCTCTGCCACAACTCTGAGCATGCACACGCGTGCACACACTCACACATGTGTGCGCAGGAGCACCTGGCATCTCACCTCTGAACGCCCCAGAGGCTCACCTGTGACATTTGACCTGGCAACCCAGACTTCACGACCAAGAAAGAGCCCTGCGTCCTGGCCTTGGTGGGACATGGGAAGCCCTCTCCCGCCCTTGCATTATTTTGCCACATTAATGATTTCTGAATATTCTTCCTTAAATACATTCACTTTTTTTTTTTAAACACACCGATACACTTGCTTTTAGAGGGAAGTGTCAACACGACTGTAAATAGAAAACTGGTATCGTGCCCGGTAAAAAGCAGCACAGTGACAACCAGACAGCGATTCTGAATCCAGGCCTGCGGCTGCTGCCCACCACACTCGGGCTGTGAGGACTCGTGTCTGAGATGCTTCCGTTTAAAGCATGCCAGGTCCACCTGGGAGAGTGGCTCCTGAGCTGGGCTCCTGGGTGTGCAACCCAGCTGTGTCTCAGCCCCCATCCCCATCACCAGTTCCCCAAGCCTGGAGACGCTGGAACAGACTCAGACGGAAATACTGGGTGCAGCTTGGGGACCAGCCTTCCCCTCCAGCTCAGGTGCAGTACCTGACACCAACCCAGGAGGACCACAGAGCACTGGTAGGGTTGGCAAGCTGGGACCAAGCCACATCCAGGGCTACCTGGGACAAGTACACCCAGCCCACCCCTTGCACCCTCACCCTGGTGACGGAAGTCACACATCTCCCACCGAGTGACAAGGCCCTGGCAGGTACACCTTCACTTTAAGCAAGCTCATGAGGAGGTCAGATGCTAAAGCCATCTGGGAAGAGAGACTGGCTGGAGTCGAGACCCCCGTATGGCTACCCACCAAGAAAAAGCCCTGGCACCCCACCTGCCTGTCAATCCACAGATGGGCCCTGGTGTCTCCTAGGAAGATGACTGAAGGAGCCATGGCTCAGCCATGCTCAAGACACACCTGAAGCAACCCTATGCCAGCCCTGAGAGCTGCACAGCCATGCAAGCATGAGGCCGCCATGCTGGGGACATTCTCCTCCGTTGTGAGCAAGACCCCTGGCTGAGGGAGCATGGGGGCAGGAAGAGGACTCGAGGGACAAGCATCAACACAGCCTGTGCCTGTCTTCCCCACGTAAGAGCCGCACTGTCCGCTCACTCAGGACACCTTACGTTCCCAAACTTCCTTCCCCTGACAGTCTCACCCCCCAGGTTCTTGGTTCCTGCTGACCACTTACTCCCCGAGCCCAGGACACAGCCTGGCATTGAGCAGGTGTTTAATTAGAGGTGGATAAGTGAACAAGAGGCCTGACCAGCACCACCCAACGGCCCTGTCTGTGACGACAGCAATGCTCCCCACCTGCGCTGCCCAACACGGCACAGCTGTTCCATGCGCGCTGGGGAAGCGCTCCTGCAACTAAGAGGCTGGATTTTCCTTGCCTCTTAATTAACTTAAATGCAACAGCCATGTGGACCTGCAGCTGCTGCACTGCAGCCTACACCACAGCTGCAGGCAGAGGGGAAGGAGTCCCTCAGCAGTCAGAGCGCGGCGTGTGCTGGGACGCCGTGGCACCTGCTCAGTGCTGGGAGCAGCTGTGCCCACCGAGCTGCTGGTCGAGAACACCCGGCTTCTCCCCCTGGTGAAGGGGCACCCCGCTCTGCGGAGCATGAAGCAGCTGGCAGCTGCGTGGAGGACGCCTGAGGCTCAGGGACCAGCCATGAGGGGACGGAGCCACATGCTGGGAGCAATCAGTAAGGCAGCTTTCTCCTGCACATCCCTGGGGCCTGAGCTGTCGCCAGGAAGCCACCCCAGCTCCTCTCCACCTCCCTGCTTCAACCGGAAGGCTCCCAGGGACCTGCCCTGGGCTGGGGGGCCTCTGCCCAGGTGTCCCAGCCGCGGCTCACAGCCACCTACTCTGGACTGCTGGATCGTCCCCGAACGTCAACAGCCAGACGCAACAAGCGGCTCCTCTGGCACGTAGGTGGCACAGCTGGAACAAGCAGTGGCTGACTTCTCCTGTCACGTGGAGATGCTAATTCCCGCTCCTTGGAGGGCTATCAGGAGCCATGAATCAGGAAGGGTCTGCCAAGCCCTTCACCAGGACCTGGTGGGAGCTTTCCAACCTGACGGCCTCAAACACTCCCTAGCGAACCTCTCTCCCACGCCAGGGCAACCCACCCCCAGCAAACCTTGTGGGTGTTCTGCACAAGAGGTCCCTGAGCGTGAAGGCTAGAAAGCGCCCAGTCCTTGAAACACCACCGCTTGGCTTGTGATGCTAACCACCCTCTGCTTAGCCCATGGTAACCAGTGTTTCCACAGTGAAGGACAGCGGTGAAGGCCACAGACCTCACTTAGTATCTAACTACCCCGAGCCAGGTGCTCCTGAGAGCGTCCCACAAAACTGAGCTGAAGGCACATGGAAAGGACTTTCTGGCAGCTGAGATCCCAGAACTCTCAGCTGGGTTCTCAAGAGAAGAGAGAATTCAAAGTCGGGCATTGAGGACAGGGCACTTGGACAGCGGAAATCCCTGGAACAGAGGCAGGGAGCCACAGCACATGGGAGCCCACACAGGCCATGCCTGCCAGGACCGTGGAGCTGGACAATGAGGAGACATCATGCTGACCCTCCTCCCAGGAAGCAGGTGGGGACGGGCCCTCGGACCATGCCATGCTGGCTGGCCGCTATTTTCAAGCTCCTTTTATTTTTTGGTATTGGGAATTGAACCTTGAACCCAAGGGTGCTTAAACACTGAACCATATCCCCAGCCCTTTATTTTGAGACAGTTTCTAAGTTGTTAGGGTCTTGGTAAGTTGGTGAGGCTGGTCTCGAATTTGTGATCCTCCTGCCTCAGCCTCCTGAGCTACTAGAATTACAAGCGTGCACCACTGTGCCTGCCTTCAAGCTGCTCTCTTCAAGTCTTAGTATCTCGTGCCTTTCAGCTTCACGGGTTCCTGCTGGGGAGCCTTCCCTGGTCAATGAGAGGCCTGCAGTTCAACTTAAAGAGAACGAGGCCCTAGAAGCAGGGGTGCACCAGCTGTCACTCTATAGGTTTCCTCTGTTTCTCCCCAAGGGGCAGGAGCACTTCCTGAGGGTAAGGGTCAACCTCTGTGTCCCCTGCGTCCCCAGCTCCCAGAACACACCTGGCACCTAAGGACTCAGAAAACACTTGCTAATTGTTTTTTCTTTTTTCCTGCCTGTACACATGTTCCATCTTTTGACTTTTAAAAAAGGCTCTTAAATGCTACATGAGAATCCATTATTTGGAAGCTGCAAAACTACTAATTTACAAAAGAACATTTTGTTAGAGAAAAAGCCTCCAGACTTAAAAGTCCATAAAACAAATTGGAAAGGGTCAATGGGGCTGGAGGAGGAGCAAGGGGACTGGACCGTGACCCAGCAGAGCCTCAAGGGCGCAGCCTGCGCCAGACACAGCTGAGCTCTCACCCAAGCCGACAGATGCACCAGAGGCCAGCTCAATGCTCCCATCCATCCAGGCCCATCTCAAGGCACTTACGGCACGTCCCCTGCACCAAAGGCCATGCCAGCGGCTGCAGCCAAGTCACACTTCCTCTGCCCATGCCTTTAATTTAAAAAAAAAGTTTTTAAGATAAAAAATGGTTTTATTGGAGTTGCAACTGTGGATCAGTAGTTAGAGCACTTACCTGGCATGCATGGGAACAGGGATTCGAACCCCAGCACCACATACACAATAAAGTGCCAGAGCAATGAAAGCCACATGAAGAACTAAATAAAACTGATTTTCTCTCTGTGTACTGGTTCGTATCACAGGCGGCTGGGAAGTCCAGCCGAGTTGTGTGCCTGAACTTGTCCCATTTCTCCAATCTGTGGGCTCTGCGTCCCCTCCACCTCCACAGAGCCGGGGCTTTGCCAAGCTGGGGGCCGGGGTCTGCACTCGCAGCCTTAGCACCCAGAAGGCACCCCTCGCTCCTCCCGTGGACGCAGGAGAGAAGAACAGAACCAAGCCAAGATGACTCAGTGCATCTGAGTAACCGGCCAACTGGACACTCGAGCACAGAGCTGCAACCTGGGGCCACGCTGGGAGCCAGAAAGGGACAAGGCCGCCCCGAGCCCCGAGTGGCCGTTACTCTGCAGCGTCTCTCAACTGCTTTTCAACCTGAGTCGCGTCCCGCGCAGCGGTAAAGGCGAGCTCACAGTCTGCAGCTCCAGCCCGAGGTCCCTAGGAGGACACCCAGCAGTCGCCAGGTCACCCCTGACCCTCTCTTATTACTGTGCCTGGGCCTCTGTCTACCTGCAGGGCCTTCGTCACCTCCAAGGTCCCCGACTGCCGTCCTGCCACAGGGCCTCCACCAGGTGCCTTCCTCCACCTTGATCACACCCCTCGGTGCCCCTACAAAGCCAGTCTTCCTTCAGGCCTCGCACACCGTCACTTCCAACACCTGCCTGACCTCCCTGAAGACCCACCCCCAACCACACTCAGGCTGCCAGGTGCCTCTTCCACGGTGCCCCTGGTGGTGAACACTGCTGAGTACAAGACTCACCTGTCTCCCCTGCACCAAAGGGGCTGCTCCTGCCTCATCCGTGAGGTCATTCACACTTGCAGTGTGGTGAGCACTCAATTAATGCTCAGCAGAGGCACTGTGCGCGTGCATGTACGTCCGTGTTGATGCGTGTGCGTGCACGTGTGCGCCCAAGCGAGAACGCTGAAGACAGCAGCAGGCTTGGTACAAAGCATTAGCTCGTGCAGACCAGGAGTGCCAGGAAGGCCATACGTAGATTCAGCCTGCACCGAGGCCCAAACACCAAGGACAGGAAACGGCCATGGGAGAACTCAAGCAACCAGGCAGAGAGGGGCAGCCCCAGGGACTGGACTTCGCCCACCACACTGGAAAACCAGCACTTCACCGAGGCCACCAATCCAGGTGCTGACCTTTTCCAGAAACAGCTTCGCAGACATACCCGCAATAACGTGTAGCCAGCTCTGGGGGCCCCCCGGGACCCAGCCACATCGCCACACGAAAGGGATGAATGGATGAAGAGAAGAAGGAAAGCCCCCACGTAGGCTGTAAGGTAGGATGCGAGTGGAAGACTTCCCCAACAGCAGGGGCTCCACCTCATGTTCCAGAAAGGCGGGGCCTGCAGCAGGACTGCTCTCGTCCCCACAGCTTTGCCACCAACCCTGACGCTCAGGGCTGCACAGAGACCACAGCCCCTCGCTCACTTCTGCTCACAGCTAGGCTCAAGACAGACAGCAGGGCGATGTTCCCCAGAGACCCTGGAGCAGTCACCAGCAAGGGGAAGCCGCATTACCCCAGCAGGCTTAGACCCACTCACCCCGAGTGGCCAGCCCACCACCTCCCAAAACACTAGCCAAATGCAGCCTCCACTATGCCGTTTCACTTGTTATCCCTGTTTCTCAGGCTTACTTTGGGCATCTACTGTCACTAACCAGTTGACTAAGTTCAGCACTGGGACATTATCCTGGGTGGGTCTGGCCTAATCAGGTGAGCCCTTTAAAACGAAGGAGTCGGAGAGACCCCCCTCCCATGCTCTCACCCTGGAAGCAAAGGCCCACGGAGGAAACAATCTTAGAGCTCACTGGGGGTAGCCTCTGATGCTTCCGACATCTCTAGTCAACACCTAACAGGAAAATGGGGACCTCAGCCTCCCACCTGCCAAAAAAAAAAAAGAATTCTGCTAACAGCCAGGAGGAGCTCAGAGGGGGCCCCAGAGCCCCACCTGAGCCTGGGCCTGGCCACACCTCATCTTTGGCCTGGTGGGATGGAGTAGAGGCCCCAGTTGGGGCACACGCAGACCCAGGACGCATGGGAGAGACAGCCACACATGGTGACCTGCTATTGTAAGCTTCTGGGTTCATGGCGATCCATAACCACTCTTGTCTCTACGCAAGAGGTACAGACTCCATGCCTCTGCTCCCTCCCCACTCCACAGGACGCACCTCCCAGCAGTGACTCTGCTGTCCTCTATCTGCCACTCACTTCCCATCCACCCCACGCCCAGCCCTCCAGCCTTGCAGTGGAGCCTGAGTTTGGAGAAACTGGACAGCTGCTCCCCTGGGTGCTTCTTCTTTCTGGAGTACCATCTTGTTGATTGGAAGGAAATCAACACACAGGGTGAGTGGGCACCATAGCACGCCTTACGGAAGAAACAGCAAGAGAGGACGGATCACTTGGGTCACTGCTGCTGACTCAAATTCGTGCTAATTAGGGCTTGGAAAAATACCAACGAAAATTACGCTAATCTGGGTCTGGAAATGAAGGGACAGTACTGGTCAGTTCTTGACTCCCAACTTCCGTTCAGGTCTGGCCCACTTCCATCTTCTCACGGCAGGTGACCAAGTGGGAGGTCAAGGGCAGATGGTTGAACGCAGGTTCCAGTGTGGGCTGGGCTGCTGCTAAGCGTTAACAAACTGCTACGCCAAGTTTCTTCATCCCTCCACACACGGTGACCTTCCCAGAAGCAGCCAACACACAAGGTTCTTCATCCCTCCACGCACGGTGACCTTCCCAGAAGCAGCCAACACACAAGGTTCTTCATCCCTCCACGCACGGTGACCTTCCCAGAAGCAGCCAACACACAAGGTTCTTCATCCCTCCACGCACGGTGACCTTCCCAGAAGCAGCCAACACACAAAGTTCTTCATCCCTCCACGCACGGTGACCTTCCCAGAAGCAGCCAACCCCCAAGTTTGGTTTCATTTGCAGGGAATGTTCCTGCTGTGTATGGGGTGGAATCAGGCTTGAGAGGCGAAATGGGGAGAATACACCACGCTGCCTGAGCTTCTCACCAGCCAGGATACTAGATCTGGTCTTCTCCAAGTCCAGACTCTGCTCCCTCTGGGTAACCCCTGGCTTTGCCTTATGGTGACAAGATGGCTGCCTCCGCTCCTGTATCACATGTGAGAAGAGGAGTGAACATCTCTTCCCAGACTCACTGGTTTCATTTGAGCCACTTGCCCATTCTGGAACAAATCACTTGACCCACAGAATGTACTTTCCTATTGACTTAGCTGTGGTCATCCCTAAGTTCCCAAGGGTGGGGTCCCAACCTTCAAACAGAAGTGAGGGAAAGTGATACATGCTCATTACAGGAACTGTTAAATTTTAACTTTGTATATTTATATGTATGTGCATCTATATTTCATAAAATGCTTTTTATCAATTACGTTTACTGCCTAAAAAATATAGCTAAACAAAAGGCTGGTAATTTTTTTTATCTGGGTGCCGTCCACATTTGATCAATCTTTCAAATACGCTGCACAAATACCTGGGCACTTGTGTGCTTTTTCTGTTCTCGAGTTCCATTTCCATACAATGTAGCCTAATAAAAATTACAGCATCACCCTACTTTTTCATAGAGGAGAAAAGGAGGAGGGATGACTCAGAGGATATGGGAACAGACCACAGGGAGAGGGCCAGTGTGCACTGCCCGCAGACGCTGGACGAGGCTGCTGCTCACTTTCACGCCTCTGCACACCTGCACTGTAGAGGAGCAAGGAATCGGGAGACGACTCAGCTCAGCCAGCTGCAGGTTCCTGGCTCCTGCCTGTGCCCGGTTCCCAGCAGAAGTCTAGGCTATTGGTCCCTCGTTCTCTGTGCCAAGTCCGTCTCCTGACAGTCCCACACTGGTGCTGACCAGGGTCCACGGGAAATAAGCACAGCCCCACTGAAGGCCAAAGGCAGCCATCACTAAGAACCCATCAAAAGGGACATGCCAAGAGAGGCCACACCCACAGGTCACGGATGGAGAGGAGAAACCCAAGAAATTCCAGAAGGAGCCTCCAACTCCCCCGACACAGGTCACAGATGGAAAAGAGGAACCCAGGGAATTCCGGATGGTGCTCCAGCATCTGTGTCTCTCTTGACACCGTTGGCCCTGTAGCCAGCTCATCCAGAAGGCCATGGGGTTTGCTGAGGGACATTTCTCCTTGCTATTCCATTTCATCTCTTATTCACCCCCCCTTTTATTGGCTGGTTCTGCCCCTGCTGCTCATAGTGTGGTGGTTTTCATGGCCCAGAGGTGCATGAGGTCTGGAGGTGTCAATGCGCTGTATCTGGGAAGCCACTCTCCCGCTGGAAGCTGGACATTTCAGTGCAGGTGCAAGCGGTAAAGGCCACGAGGAGTCCCGCAGAAGGCCATCAGCCCAGCCCAAGAGTGACAAGCCAGGGCAGTGGCTCCTGGCTTTCACCGTGGCCTTGTTCCTGCTGTGAGACCTTGCAGGGTGCTCATGACAGTGACATGAGAAACTCAGAGCCAGGAGGGCCAGCACCTGATGACCCTGTGCTTCCAGCCAATCCCAGCACGACTGGAGCCAGGCCTGGCCTCTCCAGGAGTTTTCTCTGTTGGACACGCAGGCTGCCTTCCAAGCCAGGTAGGTGCTGAGCGCTCTACCTCAGGACCCTGCAAGGTGGGGTCGCTGTAATGAGCACACCATTCTACAGCTGAGAGGTTACATGTGTGGTCACCATGGTCACAATACCAGCATGTATCTGGCCCCAAGTCCCCAAGCCTTCCACATGGGCCCCCAGAAGCCCAAGTCTGGGAACCTCCTAAAGTTGCTTCCCTGTGTCTGTTTACTCCGTGCCCCAGACTGTCACAACTTTGTTTTTATCAGATCATTTTTCTGCCCAGTAACATAGAATTCCCCTTAATGCCTCCGGGGTCCAATTCAGAGGTCTTCTCAGGCTCTTCATCACCTCTGTACAGTCTGTCCCTCTGCCTGGCCTATCTGCTATCCTCCTGGTAAACTCCTATTCACCCTGTGAAACCCAGCTTCCCAAAGCCCTCTGTGAACTCTTCTGTCCAAGATGGAGCTATTGCCCTAGCTAACCCTGATCCTCCATTTCATCTTTGGAAGAACCTCAGCTGCCAAGTTTGCCAGGATTCCTCACCTATTGCACCCACAGTAGTGGGCAGTGGCTCCCCTTCTTCTGGTACAACCCTGGCCTTCCTTCATAGCTGTCAAGGCCACCCTGACTCCTGCAAGAACCCTGTGACCCCAGTCAGAGCAACACACCACCCATAGCCACAGGGATCAGTCAGAGCTTGTGACCCCATCAGAGCCCACGAGACCAAACCCAATGCTCCTGATGAGTGGCCTAAACTGTAAGTCACTTCCTGCCTTACTTAGAGGTGGGAGGCTAAAAGCTAGATACCGTCACGGTTGTCCTGGGAAGAAAAGGTTCCTGAAAGTAAGGCTAGTGTCATGGAGAACAGGAAAACAAAGGGGGGGGAACAAACTTGAGTCCTGATGACCCTGATCGAGGACCTAGATCCAGCCCTACCTGAAGGAGTTGTATCCTCAGATGTCTCAATCATGTGAGTCTGAAACACCCTACCAACACTGTTGCTGTGACAGTCGGTCTGGAAGTTTTAAAGTGACCAGCTGAGTTGATCCTGGGGTTTAGGATTCAGTTCTATCCTGTTTCACTCCTAACGTTCTGTGCAGCAGGTAATAGGTGACTCAGTGGCCCAAATGTAGCCCATTCTGCCACCTTGGATTAGAGAATCCACTGCAGCCCTGGTGATGGGGGCCAGTGCCTGCATGCGCTCATTCCACAGCCCCCTTCTCCCCACACAGCGGCTGAACCTTCTCGCTCAGCAGTTTCGATTCCACCAGAACCTCAAGGGTCCTTCCTCTCCCCCTAAGAGCAATGAAATGTGCTCTCGATGGCTTTGAGACCCAGCTCTCTCAACGGCTGCAGTGTGGCATCAGCACATGGGGCACATGCACAGCAGACTGTGCTGCATCTGGAATCCATGGCACCAAGTGGGGGCACCCAACGCCAACCCAGACCTGACTGCCAAGTGCCACCCAGCACAGCAAGGAGACCGCAGACCCTGCCGTCTCTCAACTCCAGCCCCAGCTCCCATGCCATGCTGTGCAGGCTTGGAGACTTAAATCTGGGTTCTCCCACCCATAAAATGAGTATGAAATAGCAGTCGGACGCCTCCAAGAAGTCCTGGGAGCATTCAGAGAAATACACCACGGGGCGCATGGCAAGGGCTCCGTAAATCATCTGAGGCTTGCTCTTCCGTTTCCTTAGCCATAAAAACACACCAAGCCCTGGCCGACGGCGTCACAACACAGGCTTTTTGAATAATTAAAGGAGTTCGGCACAACGTCACTCAAGCTGCTCCCGCAGCTCCGGTGATAAACAAAGCGGCTTTTTAGAAGCACATCTATTAGGACCCTAAATCAGGGTGCTGCAGAGGAGGCCACCTTGCAAATCAGAGTCGTTCTCCAGAAGCTTGGTTACGTGCATAGACTGGAAGGCAAATACAAGTCCTACTGAAGGACAGCATTGGCACTTCGCTTAGGAAAAGACGAGGACTGGCACGATCCCACCACAGCAGACTCACACAGGCAGGAACACTGGATACCGGCCCCCAACTCTCCCAGAGCAGAAGAGCTGCTGCATGGAACCGTCCAAGCAGTTTTTAAAATAGAACACAAGATGTGCCTCCTCTGCTCCCCGCAGTACAGACGATTCTCTCAAATACCTTTCGAGTCTCAGTATCACATCCCCCAGGTGCCTGAAGAAAATTCTATGGTCCTAGACGGACCCAGCTCCCAACCCAGGGTCAATTCTGCTCTCACGGGGTGGTGCTGGGGACGTTGTGGGGAGACGCCAGGGACCGTGTGACAGCCACAACAGAGGTTGACGCACAGATGCGAGGAGCGAGGCTGGGTTCTTGCTCATGGTCTGCCCAGCTGCATTTGGGCAGGAGCCTGAGGGCTGTCCCCGTCCAAGCCTCCATTCTCTCATGTGTTGAATGAAGGCCTCAAGAACCAAACATCCAGGACTACCGAAACGTCTTGAAAGATGTTAATGACCGTCGTGACCCGTCAGCAGGCGGAGCCCAGGCGCTGCGCCAGCAGTTAGCAAGCGGGTTGTTGGACTGAACGTCAGAGCCACCCCGGGGGTGAGTATCGAGGCCAGGATCCATAGCTGAAGGGAGTGGGCCCTGCCTGGACCTATTCATCTGTTCCGCCCTCGCACGGAGCCGCAGTCCTGGGCCTGTGGCGTCCACCCTGGCATTTCCGCCAGCAGCCCCTGTGCACAGTGGAGTTCTAGAAGCGGTTTGCTCAGGACAGTGCCCGGCCCCTGAGCAAGCACTAAGTAAATGCTGATTATTCCTGGCCACCTCCATATACTGCCTACAGAGAACCCCTGGATAAAACCCGGACCACGAGTCCTCACTTGCACGCACCTGGCCAAGACCTCCCAGGCCGCTTCCAGACACTTCCAGAGGTGGGCAGAGCCCAGGCCCTCCAGTCTCTCGAGCTGGAGGAGCCCAGGCTGCTCCGGATCACTCACACCTCCTCCGTCAGATGATCCCAGCCGCCCACGCCTTAGCTGCCTCATCACGTAGTGTAGTGACCAGGGCCTCTCCCAGGGAGCCCTGCTTCCTGCCACCTCCTGGCCCAGGCCTCTACTGTCCCTCTGCAGGGTGATACCTGGGAGGCTCCAGCAGAACCAAACGGCGACGTTGCTACCCCCAAGTCTCCCGCTCTTTTGGTGACATAAGCTACATGTGGGCACATCCTCCGTGTGCTGCAGTCAACTCCCCACCAGCGTTTAGGCCCAATGCTGACATTCCTTCATCAGACGGTGCCACAGGGCTCCAGGCAGGGACCCTAGCCCTGAGTGCCCCTCTGTCTGGTTCCCCACTGCAACCCCCAGGCTCTGCACTCCTCACACAACTTGCTCAACAACACCGTGACTCAGTTTCCTCATCTGTGCCCAAGATCAGCTCAAGGATTAAACATGAGGAACGTGCAGCTCAGAACCCAGCCGTCAGTGGGCACCATCGATTCCTGTCCCCAAAGCTAAGTCCAGTAGCATCTTGACGAGAAGATCTGGACCCTTGCTGTGCTACAAGGCAGCTCACGAGCTCAGGTGCACTTGAAGCAGAAGGAGGGCCACCTGCACATGGCTTCTGCAACCTGCTTTGGTGTCCCAACTCGTGGGGACACATCAGTGCCCAGATGCCCCCCCAGATGCTGCCTGGTCCTGTTCAACAGCTCCCTGAGCCCTTGCTCGGGCAGCAGCACCCACGCGTGCTCACCACCGCCCCACAGGTGGGCATCTGCCTTCCCCCAATGCCTTCCCATCTGGAGTTGACCACGCGTGCAAAGCAGAAAGCAGCGCCAGCAGGGGATGTGCCCGCGAGGTCCCTGCAGAGCACCTGAAGGGAGCACTTGCCATGAGTACTGTCTCACCTCGCAGCGCTGGGGGGAGTGGGCAGCCACAGGCTCCTGTCTCGGCTGGTGACTGTGTCTTCCCACCCATGAGGCCATGCCCAGACCCAGAGCATGGTGAACAAGGGCACCTATCCCTCGAGAGTCCCCTACACCCCAGGAGTGCCCTCTCCAGAGAGGAGGAAAGCCAACGCTGTCCACCCCAGCAAAATAGGACCCAGTAGTTTCGTGCCATGGTTAGCATCAGAGCCCCAAAACCTTACCCTGGACCCTACTGACACAGCAAAGGGAGGAGCCAGCCCAAACCCAGGTGGCAGGAGAGCATAGGGTCTCCTCTTCTCCCCAAGACCCCCGCATCTTCCAGAATTGAAGTTTACCAACTACTCTTCTGGTCTGACTCATTTTTGAGGCTTGGTGGCTGCAGCTCACTAAAGGCCAACCAGAGAGTAAATAGCCAAGCCCAGGGGAGGAGCCCTGGTCTCCTGGCTCCCAGGCCCCTGCACTTGCTGCTCATGTTTGCCGTTTGCGCTTGTGCTCGTTTAGACTAAGGTGTAAATGACCATCTCTTCAGGGACACTCGTTGAAACCCAAATTCTCCCCCTTGGGTCTGTGTAGCCCAAGTGTGACCCAAGAATGAAGAAAGCAGATCTTCCTGGTCAGGAGTGTGAAAAAGCTAAATAACTGGGAAAAACTTACCAACGCTGCTTTTATATTTTAAGAATTAATCGACAATGGAGGGCTATGGATATAGCTCAGCAGGAGACTGCTTGGGTAGGATGCCTGAAGTCCTGGGTTCAATTCTCAACACCACAAAAAAAAAAAAAAAAAAAAAAGAAACTGGAGACTTCAAATAAATTTTGCCCCTGTAGATAGCGCCTTCAGACTAAGCTCCCTGATCACCCCTCAGCCGTAGCCCCTCACGGCATGCAGCCCCTCTCCTTGGCCACCGAGGAACTCTGGTGGAAACATCTGAGCAGCTCTGAGCTGAAGGAATGACTCTGTAATGGTGAAAATAGACGCAGCAGAGCAAGGACAGGTTGCCCCGAGTCTGCAACCTCCACGCGCAGTCTGCTCTCCTCACTCAGTCACAGCAGCCGTGGCTGTGGAGCACTCACTGTGTGCTCAGCACACACAGGATCAAATGGCACCGCTGATGCTGTTTTTCCTTCAGAGAGCAATGCAGAGGCTCAGGGAGCATGAGCCACCCAGGTCCTCCGGGGTAGGAGCAGCATACGGAGACCCTTCCTGACAGGGCAACCATCCGGCCCAGTTTACCCAGGACTGGCCCAATTTCAATGCCACATCCCAGGGCCCCTGCCTTCCCAGGCATGATGGGACAGGCAGCACCCTGTGGAGGGTCCCCACATTGGGCTGGGCTGGTGCCTGAGCCCAGCCCAATACTCAGCAGGTCTCTGCCCAGCCCAGGATGGAGGAGGCTGCCAGCCCCTGGATCTGGGCCAGCAGGGCTGAGAGAAGACTGCAGAGTCACAGACCCTGAGGAAGGAGGGTCCTGGGGTGGCTGGTGTAGACAGCACACTTGTGACCAGGAACTGACCTGTCCACATTCCAGGAGCCCCCTCCATCCCAGGACAGGCAGCCATTGCTGTGATAACATTTCAGTATGTGACCACCAGGGGTTCACGGGCTGGAAGCCTGGTCCCCCTGCAAGTGGTGGAGGAACCTTTAAGAGGCGGTTAGGCTGTTGGGGGTGTGGCCTTGGGGACAGCAGCCCTGCAATCTGACTAATGCCTGGCTACACAACCTCTCCCTCCAGCATGAGCTCCAGCCATGCCACCTGCCACCCTGTGATGCAGCCAAGGCGCCCTCCCCACGAACAAGCCATGTGGGCCCTGTGCTCTTAAACCTCCAGAACAGTGAGCTCAAGAAGCCTGCTATCTTCAGGAAGTACACAGCCCAGGGTACTCCGTGACAGCAACAGAAAACGCTCTCATCCGTTCACCTACTCCCCGATTAGAAGGCGTTTCTGAACATTCCAGAAAACACACCACATTCTCAGCTGCAGACTCCGCCTCTCTATTCGGGTTTGTCTTCCTCTCTCTCCTTTAGTCTTTTCCCCTCAAACTGACAACGGGGCACCGCGCTGTTCTCCTGCTCTCACCACGAAAAACTGCAGAAAGAAAAACCTAGAGGTCATCACGCTTTAAAATCAGTGTTTTTAACAAGTCAAAGAAAGAGAAGCAAAGCACCTGAATGGGTCCCTGTGAGTGGGAAGGAGGAAGAGCTTCCAGGGGAACCGTGTTCTCACGAGAAAGCACGCTGACCTTGCTACTGTGTTTCAGACTCACGCAGGAAACGTTCTGAGCGCCCCAGCAGCTTCTGCGCATGTATCCATTCATTCAGCTTCCTTGCAGCCCAGCTGCTCGGGGGCCCTAAGCCACCCGCCCCCTGGCACAGTGATCACCTCTGCCCTGTCCCCTGCTCAGCATTGAGCCCTCTGCCCTGTCCCCTGCTCAGCACAGGGCCCTCTGCCCTCTGTGCAGTGAGCTCCTCTGCCTTCTGTTCCCTGCTCAGCACTGGGCCCTCTGCACTCTGCCCCCTGCCCAGCACTGGACCCTCTGCCCCCTGCCCCCTGCCCAATCTGCTCCTCCTCCACTCTCAGGCCTCCTCAGGCAGGGTCTTCCTTCTCCCCTCTCCAAAGCAGCTCATGGCCCCGCATCCTTCCTGGGGGTTTGCCCTGCCCCTGGCAGCTCTCACCAGGCCTGAGAGGCTCTAATCCATCAAGCCCACCGGTCTGTGGCTAGCACTAGACCATCAGCCCTCTGCCCAGGAAGTTCGCCTGCAGGGGCATGTGGGAGGTGCGTAGTACCCCTCTGCCCCAAGGGCCAAGCCCCCCTCCCCTGCCTGCTCCCAGGGTGACAGATCCCTGGGCTTGGGCATCCCCAGGAAAGCTGAGCTGGGTCCTCAGAGGGGACAGCAGGGAGGAGAGTCCAGCGAAGGGAACGAGCAGTCAGTGTGCCCCATCCAGCAGGCACTGAGTGGGGCAGCTGGGGCTGGTCCAGGGCCAGTGGAGACCATGCTGGACACGCATTGAACGGGCCTGCCACACAATCCTGGCTCTTCCAGTCCCTCCAAGTGTGGGAGAAAGAAAGCCCCAGGCAGAGGGTGCTGAAAGACCGCAAAGGAAGGGCAAGCTCTAGAGAAATCCTAAGGGGGGCCTGCTATACCCAGCCACCTGGACAGCGATCCGCCACGCCTAAGGATTCTCCTCCCACAGAGCACACAGAGGCCTGAAGAACCAGGATTCAGCACCACAGGAGTTTCTTCCTCTCTGCTGTGGCGACCTGGGAGTCTGCAGTCCAGAGCCCATGTGACACAGGTCCCAAGTTCCTTCCTCTGAAATCCCTGCTGCCCGGCCAAGCCTTCAGTGCTTAGGAGGGATCCTGGCGAGGGAAGACGTGGAAGGCCCTGCCCCTCCCTCTTACACTCTCTGGACCAGAACCTTGTGCCCCTGCACAGCTAGCAGCCCGGGAGGCAGACACGGTAGACAGCCAGAGCCACCAATTCAACACCAGGTACTGAGCAGCTTCAACAAACCCACTCCGCACAGCTCCGGAGGCTGGAAGGCCAAGATCAAGGCATCTGTGGGACATGAAGCTCCCCGAGTCTCCTCCCTGCCCCACAGACACTGCACCCTCCGATATCCTCCCGGGGTCGTCCCTCTGTATGGCACACCCCTGCAGCCTCTGGGCCTAACCTCACTAGGGCACCACTCCAACTGGGTGGCCCCCTTCAGCTCAAGCCCCATCTCCACACTCGGCACCCCACAAGGCTACGGGGGTTGGGGTCTCAGTGCAGAAATCCAGGAGAGCAGAAGTCGGTGAACACAGCCTTGGTCCTGGGAGCCGCGTATGCCAACTACAGGGCTAGAGATAGGAACTGGAGGGCTGGGGTCACCATCACCATCTCTGTCCCCTCAGCTCACGAACCGGTCCCTCACAGCTATCTCCACTCCCGCCTCCCACAACTGACTGGACCCAAACGTGTGGAAGGCTAAGGCAGGAGCGGGACAGAACTGGTGACAATGCTGTCAGGCTGTCTTGGGGGTCCTGACTACACGTCTGCTGGTCTCAAGCTGTGCCCTGCACTTGGCAGAGCTCAGCAGCCCATCGTTAGGCCGGCAGAAGTGGCCCAGGATGAGGAGGACAGGCCGCACGTCACGGGAGCAGGCATTCCCACCTGGATCCCCAGTACATACAACAGTGCCGGCACATAGTAGGTGCTCAATAAACTGACAGGCAAGAACACAGAGAAGGCAGCTCAGGGAAGTAAACGATGGAAGGAAACGATGTCCAACCGCCCTCTTCTGCAGCAGCACCATCACAACACAGGGTTGACCCTTCCTGCCCCCTGTGAGGACCAGGACTCTGTAAAGGATGACATTTATGCTTTTGGTCCTTAACATGAGTCCAGTTATGTGCATAATGGTGGGAGTTTTAAGAAACCATGTACTGCGGCTTCTTAAATCACTGGATGTAAAAGCCACACAAGGGTTGTAGAACCCAATTACCCACATGAAGGTGGTGTGCTTTCATCTAAAAGTCCGCTCAACAGATGCTATTTCCCCTTGCCGTACAAGTAGGCCATTCTCATTACTCATTTTACCCAAGAAAAACAAGGAAGGGGCAGGCGGGAGCCACAAGCCCACATCCATCAAGTGTCCTGATGCTGCAAAGCAATTCTTATCAGCATGAATACTGCGAAGCCAGGCACAGAAACGGGGAGGCTTTCATTGTTCAAGAACAGAACCGAGATGAAAGCACCGTTGCGAGCATACAGAAAGTTATTATGAAATCTGCTCGAGCCTCGTGTTTCTCCAATGACTCAAGATAATCACATTAGCGGCTTCAAGCCGTCCGTGGAGACATCGTTCAAGCACATAGCTCCCAGAGGCTGGGTATGAGATCGGGGAATCGCCATCCGTCATGCATTCGTGACAGAGCCAATGGCCCGAGCTGATTTGTTAGTGGGATAGCTCGAGTGGGTCTCAGTGACTGGGGCCACCTTTCTCGCTTAACGATGCTTCTGGCTTCATAAGGAACCCCCAGAGCCCGCATTGTCTCGTTGGAGTAAGAAATGGGGTGCTCCTCCTTGCCAGGTCAAAGGAATGAGGAGCAGACCTCCTGGCCCAGGGTCTCCCATTTGCTGCCGGTGACAGACCCGTGGGTTGAGACCCTGCCCCACTGGTCCCCCTAGGCAGCAGCAAGATAGCAGCCCCGGCCTCTGGAGTGGTTGACAGCCGGATGAAATGAAGGGCACGAAGCATTTAGGACAATGCTCAACAGATGTGAGAGGGAACTGTCATCTCCAGTACCAGGGAGAGTGGACATGAAGTAGGATCTCCAGCAGGGAGCATCTGCAAGAATTAGAACCTCCAAGAGTCCAGGTCACCCTGGGCTCTCCCCGCCAACTGTCCATGTGCGACCAGGGCTCACATCCCTCAGGCCAACTCAGGGGACAGCTCCCTGCCACCATCTGGATCCTGACCAGCAGGTTAACATAAGTCCCCTATCAGCTCCCCTCCTTGCCCACTCCCCAGTCTGGGACCACCCCAAATCCCCATCTCAGGGTCTGCTTTTCAAGGAACCCAAGTCATGGCAATCCAGAGCCCCCCCCCCTCCCCGCCACTGTCTCATGTCCTCTGACACCCCTGTGGCCCACGTGGCTGATAAGAATGCTTGGCAACATCACCACCTGGGTCCAACCCCAGCCCTGTCACCTGACAGGTTAACACCTCTTCTGAACCTCAGGGTTCCTGTCTTGTACCTGCCTGGCAGGGGGCCTCAGGAGTCCAGCACAGAGCCGGCTCCACCTCCATTGCCTTCTGTGAGCCGGTAAGAGCTTTCTAGAGACGGGCAGGTGCTCAAAGTTCCCAGAGATACCTGGGCAACCTAAGCACGTGGCAGAGAGCACTGAATTCCAGAAGCAAAATGTGAGGAATTGTTCTGGAGAGTTCTCTGAGGAAGACTCCCACGCCTGACCTTTGCACCAGGAACCAGGGAGCCAGAGGCACAGGAGGTAGCCTGGAACAGCAACATTCCTCCGGTGTCCCTGAGTCCATCCGTGACTGGTTCGTTTCTCCAGGAGATGACTGACAGCCTCACAGCAACTTACAAGTCATCCGAAGAAGAAAGAAAATGCAGAAGCCAGTGATCCGCGCTCCGTCGGTCCACCCCAGGGGACTGGCAGCACCTTCACGTTGCAGAGCAGCACAGAGTCACACTGTAACTTCTCACTCGGCTCAAACTGCCAGGAGGAGCCATCTCTAAATAAGTGTGCAGGAAACTTAAAAAATTAATGAAGTCCTGGGCAGCCTGAGCACTGACATTTTCTTTCGTTCTTTTTTTTTTTTTTCCTAGCGCATCCTCCAACACTCTCCTAATTAAGTAGATCTGGCGGCTGGTTTTGCCTCTGGTACCGAGTTGGGGAATTCCTGAGGGAGGGAGGATGGACGTCCAGCCCCAAGCTGGCTTTTTCTTCTCTTGGAAACAGACTGCGGATGGTGGCAAAGGCTCTGGCCAGACGACGGAGGCGGCCAGCTGGGACCTCTGGTTCCAGGGGCAGCTCTGGCCATGAGCACGGTCCAGACACCGTGGCAAAAATGTGACATCAGAGCAGCCAAGCTTTTGAGAAATAAAAGACCTCAGGAGGCCAAGCAGCCCAGAGACTCCCCGACTCTCGCAGCCCTGGAGAACTAGCAGCAAATGACACAGACATGGTCCCTGTCCCAAGGTCACACACACGGGGGCTGGGTAGGGGGACACAGCAAGTGACTGCACAAGTGACCTCTTACCATGTGTAGGAGGAGCCAAAATCCACTAGTCCGAGGCACTACCCAGTCTCAGGGTTGGGAAAGGTCGGATCGGCTAAGACCTGAGGTGAGGAGTCCCCCGACCATGGGGAGGAGAGAAGATTGTGCTGCAGAGAGGGAGCCTGGAAGCACTGAAGTCCAGGGCAACTTTCAAGAACTTAAAGGAGACTCCTGAGGCTGGAGCTGCAGAGGGAAGGCCTAATTCAACAATACACCCCCCTCCAGACGTTAAGCACAGAACGTGAGATCCAGCAACACTCCTGGGCGCTTACCCACAACAGCTGACATCAGGGACTTGAAGACAGCCTGCGCTCCACGCAGGACACTGTCACAGCAGCTGAAATACCCAGGGTCCCTCAGGCCCTGGAATGCTAGCCAGCCTGTGAGAAGGGAGTTCTGCCGCTTCCAGCAATGCAGGTGGCCACAGACCTCAGACCCTGCACAAGGAGGGGTCCTAGAGGTCTGCTGGGTGACACCAGGCACAGAGCCTACTACTCTTTACTGGGTGCTGCCTCAGGTAGAAGGCAGAGATCACGGTGAATTAAAGCATTCTCATTATAGTAAAAAATTAAAGATAGCTGGCCAAACTGATAATCCCAGTATAATTAACTGAGAGGTGAATGCGTACTGTTTCTTAGTTCTGTTAATGAAATGCTGTTTGGCTGTTTTCACCCGCTGAACCTATTATTCCCAGAACACACACATGATTTTTGCCACCGTCTGTGGATGGTGTGTTACGGAGAGCCACTCTGCAGCAAGCGGTACATTCCCTGTGGCCCTCAGGGCTTCCCCCTAGTCTCTGGGAGGACCACGCAGGCTCCCTGAGACACCTGGGCAAGAAAGCAAAGTGGAAGAGCTTCCTTCCCCACTGCAGGGGAGCAGGTCAACTGCAGGGATTGACAGGTCAGCTGCAGAACTGGCCTCCTGGGTTGCAGGCTGTGCCATCCCACGGGCCCACGCTCAAGTTCCGCAGTCCCCGTCTAAATACCCCAGCTTGTAACAAGGAGCCCTGCATTTTTAGTCTGTACAGGAAAGTGTGAACTGTACAGCTATTCCTGCCATATCCCTGCACCTCATTACAGTCTTTTTCCTCCTGATCACCAAGTCTCTTTCACCAGAGAAATGAAGTGCTTGGAAGGACAGAGCTCTTCCCTCGTAGTAACCTCTGGGGTGGCTTCGGTGACTCCCTCCACCTGGTCTTCAGGGTGGCCGCCAACCTGGCCCACTCTTAATCCTATTTCTGGGGCCAAGAGCTGCTGGGATCCTTGGCCAGCCACTGTCCCCAAGTTAGCCACTCTTGCTCTCACTGCGTTGGATAACTGGGAAGACAGGACCACAGGACCACGTTATGCTGAACAGGTAGAAGGTTCCAGCAGTGTGGGATGAGCCAGGCCCCAGGTCTGCTGTATGACATCTCCACCAAGAGCAACCACACCAGACAGCCTAGTTCAAATCTCAGCTCTGCCTTCCACAGCTCCAAAACCGGGGCCATGGCGTCACCGTGGAGATGGAGCAAGGTCACACCTGCAGAGTGCACCACGCCCCTCCTGGCCACAGAAGCCACAGGGGATGCTGGTGCCATCCTCCACCTCCTCTTGCCCTCCACACGCTGGAGCTGCTGGGGGAATAGGCTGGTGACACAAATCTGCTAAGTCACAGCTTCCCCAAAACCGAGCAGGAAACAGGCGAAGGTGGGAGACGCGTCGGCACGCTTTCCAATCCCACCACACCCGAAGGACAGCTCGGCTGTCAGACCTCTGCAGCTGGCCTGCTCCCCGGCCCTCGTGCATGAGGACCCCCTACCCGCTCACGTTGGTTACAGCAGATTCCACTGCTTGATGCCAAAGGCTGTCACAGGGGCGCCGCCCTCCAGGAAAGCGGTGCAGTCATCCGGGTCTTTCCCAAAGAGTCAACCCACACAGGGCACAGGGCCCTGTTCAGGGTCTCCCAATGGTGACCACACCAGGCAAAAGGGACAGCTCCTTCTCTGGGTCCCTGCATGTGTGCCTGGCCCAGGGGAAGCCTCCTGGTGAGAGAACTGCCCGTGCCTCTGGTCCCCCAGGAAAACACTTGCACATTCCACTGAAGCTGCAGAGCACCGCAGACAGAAAGGGACACCTGACACGCTGCCCAGCAGAGGGACCCTGGGGTCTGGGCCGCAATCTCGGGAGGCACCTGTCTGCTAATTATCCCCTGCCCTGCAGGTCTCTCACAGCAGTCAGCAGAGCACAGAGCTGGCCAGGTGGGGCCCCCACAGGCTGGGTGGGTGCCGCAGTGAGGGCAATTGTCAGGTAGCAAAGTCCTCCACCCCAGGGGAACAGATCACCTCCCCACCCGGGACAGCGATTGCCCAACCCTGCAGCATCCTCTAAATCAGCTAATGCCCTAGCCAGGACATCTTGCTATCTGTAACACAATTATTTTTTTTGCTTTCCTGCTACAACACCACCATACTGGGGTGGAGACAGAGAAAAACAATCAGCAAGAGATATCAGAAGCGAGAACTGAGAAGTCCCCAGGAATGGAGCCCCTGACTCCGCACTCCCATCCTATTGGGGGGGGGGGGACAGAGCCCTAGAGAGGACGCTGTTACCTAAACCTCTTTTCTGGGCCGAACTGCTGTCTCCCTGAAATGCACAGGCTCAGGTCCCAACCTGAGCAGCTCCAAGTGCAAACTTACTTGCAAACAGGCTCTGAAACACGATTAGTCAAGTCTGGGCAGGTCGCATAGCCTTTATAAAGAGGGGGCTCCGACAGAAGTGCATGGGGGGACTTGATACAGGCAGAGCCCCAGTGGTGCATGCACAGGGAAGGATCCATCACCAGCGCCCCACTGGGCCAGGAGAGGGTCCGGGAAGAGTTCATTGTCGCAAGCCAGGCAGGAGCCCACGCTGGCCACGCCTGGGTCTCCCACCTCCACCTCCAGGGTCAACACACTCGGTTCTGGAAGCAGCGTGGCCTGCACCACTTTGTGACAGCTGTCCTGAAATGCCATAAATGTCCCCTAACCACCCTTGACATGTTCCAGACTCATCTATAACCTCACTGTCGGCTCTCATACATCACAGCAAGACTCATTCAACTCAGACTTTCAAATAGCATTGAATCAACAGATGGGGAAAAAAGCAGATTCATCAAAAGAGACTCAAGGGAAGACCAGAAGGTGAACTGAGGCCCCTCAAGACCAGTCCAATGGCTCGTGGAGGCACCAATTGGGCTGTCCGTTTCCTGCTAACCAAAGCAAAAACACAACGAAGGCCAGGCCAACAGATCCTTGAGACGACACAGAGATGTAACGGGTCTCAGGGTCAACAGCCTCCCCCCAGCTAATGGGATCATTTTGTAAGGTGAGAGATTTAGCCACAATGTCACTGCTACAGCCAAGACCCATACTCAGGACTCCTGAAGTGCCAGTGTGACATCCTTTCACTCACTCAGCAAACCTTCTTCCAGTGCTGCCCGTGTGACAGGTGCAGGGTCCAACCGCAAGGCACAGAGTGGCCGAGAGGAGCCTGTGACCTGCTCTTCTGAATCCAGTGCTGTGACACACATCTTAGTGAACTCAATGGCTTGAGGCCAGGTCTGTGGACCCCACATCAGCACCTCCCACTAGCGAACGTTCCTGGGACAGCTTAGAAAGCAAAGATTTCGGCTAGAAACGCAGGTGTGCCCTTTGCCTCAGGAAATCCAAGGACAGGCGCATAGCTAGGACTAAGAGCTGGGCCAGAAGCCAGGCCGTGGACAGCAGCATCAGCACTGCCTGGGAGCTGGTTAGGAAGTCAGAACCTCAGGTCCACCTAGACCCACTGAATCAAAATCTGCATTGTCACAAGATCCCCGAGATCTGCGTACATTAAAGTTTGAGATATATTCCAACCGGGGATTCAGTAGCGTTCTTTGTGTCTCTCATGTTTGGACACATGCCTCACTGTCTCCTCTCCCTGTAGACTGCAATCTTCCATTTTCCTATCCACAATGGGGTAAACCACATCCCAGGGTGAGCAATGGCTGTCCTTCCCAGCCCCAGTACCACATTCCTGTCGAGGCTTCTCATGGGCCCAGGATTTGTCAGGAGCTCATCTACAGACCAATCAGCTATGGCCGAGGACCACAACCACCTGGAACAGCAATGGCTGCTGAGAACCAGACTTTTCATCCTGGGACAATGGGCAGGAGACCCAGAGCACAGGAAGGGTTTCAGGTCCACTCAATGCTCATGGGCTGTCCATTTGGGTGGTCCAGAGCACAGGCCTGGAGTCAGGCTGTCTCTGTTCCCTTCCTAACTCTGCTGCGGCTGGAGTGAGGATTATGGACAAGATGCTTCACCGTGAGACTCCATTTCCTCAGCCACTGGGGGGAAAGCGAGAAGCAGGACCTACTCGCTAGGCACCTTTGAGAACATATCCAGAGCTCCCGGCCCAAGGCCTGGTAATGCAGCAAGCACCCCAAACCATCAGCTGTCACTGTCATCACAGATGTGACCAATGTCATCTCCACTGGCAACCAAGACGATGACAACACTGCTGTCTAGACACCATCTGCGTAACCACAGAGGCCCATTTCCTCCACAAGTCCACTGACTCCCAGGAGACCCAGGCCGGCTCCCACCATGACTGACCAGGACCACGAATTTCCTTTCGTCCCCACGCACTCATCCAGCAAGCGTGCTCTGTGTGGTGATCCTGAGCTTGACACCATGCCACAAGCTAGGGACACACAACAGGTGAACATTCTGCCATGGAGAAACAGAAGCCAACCCATTTCTTCTCCAAAGCACAGAGCACATGCGACCTCTGGTGCTAGAGGTGGCTTTAAGGAGGTGCCTGTAAGGAAACATGCCACAGCGGTAGCTGTTGAGTCACACGGGCGTCCCTGGGGCGTTTCCCTGGGGTCTCATTAGAAATAGCCACTTTCTCAGTAGCTTGCAACAAATTTATTCTTACATTTCTGAAGTCCTGAAAACCAAAATCCAGGTGTTGGCAGGGTTGGGTCCTCTCGGGGGCTCTGTGGGAGGATCTGTTCCATGCCTGTCCCCCAGCTTCTGTGGCTGCTGGCCGTGTCCTTGGTGCCACACGGTTCGTACGCGCATCACCGCAACCTCAGTACCCCACTTCAGGTGGATCCTGCCCTCAGTGGGTCAAGCACCCCCTCCTTTCTAAGGACCCCAGTCCTTGCAGGGCAATCACTAAATCCAGAATGATCTCAGTACCCCAGCACCTCCTCGATGCAGGAGCAGGCACGAGTCAGTACTCAGCACCCAGCACGCTCCAAGGTGCCTCTCAGGGCGCGGCACTGCCTCCTTTCTCCTCGGGGGAAATCAGTTTTCAGACTGGGTTTCCAGCAGGAAGTGACTCTTCCCATCAAAGTAACTTTAAACGCATCTCCCTTCACACCGCCAATAATGGCCCACACTGACATCATCAGCCTCCTGACGTGATGTACCGGGAAGGACACCACGCTCCTCCCGGCCTCCTGCCAACACTGCCACCCCAGCTCCAGTCAGGAAGCAGCCATCAGATGACTCCATCCCATTTGTGTCCCCCAGACCTACCAGGCACCTGAACCCATGTGCTTACTGATGTCGGCACCATCACCCAGTGCTCACACGTACACACACGCGCTCACACATACGCACATGCTTATACACACATGCCCTCCCACATGCTTACACACCCCCCACGTGCACACTTACACGCACATACTTACATATGCTTATATATGCACAACATACAAGTTCTCACACACACATTTATACACACACGTGCACACACTTCCCCAACAGCTAGGGGGCCACTCCAGAGAGAAGCCTAAAAAATGTAGAAACTAAGTGCAGCATATTCTTTTTGATTGGATACTAGGCTTTTGTTTTTTTTAAAGAGAGGGACAGAAAGAAAGACAACTTTACTTTTTCATCTGGCCTTTGTTTTTCTGACATTTAGTTGTGTTTGTGGTGCTGGGGTTTGAACCCAGGTCCTTGTACATGGCAGGAAAGTGCTCTGACCTCTGAGCCACTCCTCCAGTCCCTGACTGGACACTAGTTTTAATAACCAGCCATAAATAATATTTTTAGGGAAATTGGGGATGTGACAATGGTGTTACCATACATTAAATAGTAACATTGTATCACTGTTAGCCGAATGATCACACTCAAGAAATCTAAGCTCTTGCAGGAGGATGTTTTTGACCTTAGGAAATGTGTGGCCAAGTGTTCAGGGTGAAGCACAATGCCCGAGACTTCATCTCAACTGCATCCAATTCCAAGTGTAAGGGTGTGTGCATGTGCATGCATGTGTGTGTGCGCCCACCTGCATGGAAGGACAGGCTGAAAGACACCATGAGGGCACATGCTGACCCACTGGTGACGGGCACAGCGGGGCTGTTTATACCATGTCTGCCACTCTTCTGCAGGTGTAAAGTCTGACGTGACAGCTAGGATTAAAAACCTGGGTGGAGCTGCCAGGCCACAAGCTAAATGCAAGACTCCTGCTCAACAGGTTGGAGATAGCTGCATAACCCAGGAGACAAGGACATGTGGCATCTCATGGCTGCTCTGGGGTGGATAAAAGGTACGGGCAGCAATCAACAGAGCACACGAGAGGGAAGTAGTGTGCCCGAAAAAATACATGGAAGGGATCAGACGGCGCTGAGCGCAAATACGAGATCCAAAAGCACACGGAAGAGATCAGATGCGCTGAGCTGAGTGCAAATACATGGACAAGATCCAAAAGACGCCTGAAACCCCAAGCAAACACTGAGGCACAGGGAAGCCCCACGTGGACCCCTCCCTCACGGCCCCAGTCACAGGCGCCCACCACCCCAGGTTCACAGGTGTCTGCTAAGTTGCACCTCGTCTCCAAAACGTTTTCAGACAAACCTTTCACCACCTGCCTCATGCCTAAGTCGACTCCACACTACCACCAGAGTCCAGGGGCTATATGAGCACCTCTGGAACCCATGGCCGGGCAATGGTTTAACAGGACGGACAAACACATGGAGTTGGCCAGCCCCACATTCAAGACCTGACTTTCCAGGCCACTAACCAGGTGACCTTATGGCTTTACTTCTCTGGGCCTCACATTCCTTGACCCTGAAGGGTTGCAATGAACACATCCACTTTGCAAGCCAGAAGGTAAGAGTGTTGGCCTGGTGCCCAGCAGATGATACCATTACCGTTTGCTGATCGACTGATAGATGATAACCGTTACCACTTGACATATCACCCACAGTATGCTTGGCTGAGGGACCTGGCACACAGAAGGCTTGAGTGAACCAATGAAGTATCATCCTACAGTGGAGATCATGACTCCCACTGTGGGCAACATGGTCATCGCCTCCTTAGAGAAGGGCATTTTGGCAAGGCTGCAAGGTCCCGCAGATCCATGCCCGCAACACCTGGCTTGGGGCTGTTGCTTAGTCAGCAGCAGGCAGGTCAGCAACACCTTGTGCTACCAACACCACCCTGCTTGCCAAGTTCACCAAGTGCCAGGCAGCTGGCCCAGCTCATCTCTTCCCACCACAGCTTGCAAGGTGGTCTCCTGGGAAGACCGTGGTCTGGGACGTTGCAGTGACTTGCTTACACACGCCAGAGACAGCAAAGGCTGTAGAAGAACCAGATGGTTCTGGACTCAAAACCACACTCCCCACCATCATGGGGGCTTGTGACACCCCCAACCCAGCTGGCCACACCCCTGTACGTCATCCAGAGCTGACAGCCACACTGGAGCAGCCCCACAGAGGAAGAGCCACGATCAGGCCACCAGAGAGCCAACGACGTGCTTCAAGCCCCATCTGCTCCCACGTTACAAGCTTCTTGTCAAGACTCAAAGAATCGGGGCTGGAGCGGTGGCTCGATGGTTACGGCACTTGCCTGGCATGCCCAAGTACATGAGTTCAAACCCCAGCACCACGTACACAACCAAGTGTTGGAGGAATGAAAGTCACATGAAAAACTAAATAAAGATTGCTTCTCTTTTTCTCCGTCTCACTATCCTTCTTTCTTTAGGGGGAAAAAAAAAGTCTTAAAGAATCCTCCTGAGTTTCTCACGGCAAAGGACTCCCAAACCTCTCCTCCTGCCTGGAGGCTGCAATTCCCCAATTCTGACAGCAAGCGCATACACTATGCACATGCAAGGAACTAAAACCTTGAGCAAATGATTAAAAAAGATTCCCACTCCAACCCGGGGCTTTCATTTCCTCTCACCCGAGCGCCAGTTCTATTACAGCCAAATTACACCACGGAAAGGACGGCAGAGTGGACATCAGATCAATTTATTTAATTAGGCGGGCTAATTATAAAGCAATGGAAAGTGCCTCGTGGTGGGGAGCAGCCCCAGGCAAGGGTGAGCCATAGGAGCATACACCCAGCTCCCAGCTCTGGCCAGGTCCAGCGGGCTGTGTGTGGCAGCTGTCACAGCGGTCCAGCCCCCGTGGTCCCTGCCAGACCCAGAGACAGTAGCTTCTGAAGAACTGAGGTACTGAGATTTTCTGTTTTTAATTGTGTTAAGTACACTTCACATGAGATGAACCTGTTTTTCATTTTTAAACAAAGTCCATTTTATTTAGTTTTTCATGTGGGTCTCGTAGCTGACACTTCATTGTGTATGTGGTGCTGGGTTTCGAACCCGCATCCTCACACATGGCCAGGCGAGTGCTCTAACTGCTGAGCCAAGAGACCCACCCTCTCAATATTTAAGCTCCATTGTTAGCTGCAGGAAAAACTCACAGCACCCAGAACTAACTAACCTTTCACACCTGTTGCAGGGCAACTGCCCCCAGCCACTGGCAGCCCAGTTCTGTGTCACTGTTTTGGAAGTGGGGTCGTGCGTGCAGCCTCAGTGCCAGCTCACTCCCCCAAGCCCCTCTGGTCCATCCGTGCTGCTGCTCGCATGGTGTTTCCCACTTCAAGGCTGAGCAAGAACCTGCCATGGGTAAGGAGCGCTGGCAAGGATGTGGAGAGTGGGCTCCTGCTGTGGAGAGCAGTACAGCTATGCTTCAGAAAATCAAAGACAGCAGCACCTAGCAAACCCAAACTGGACCAGGATCTTGAAGCGATACCTGTGCCCCTGCACAGTTCCCAAGGCCGAGAGAGGAGACCACCCCAGCGTCCGCTGTCCCCTCAACAGAGAGTCACTCCACACCAGCAACAGGCTCTTAACTTTCACAAACAGATCCCCACCAGAGGAGCCGTCATTTGCAGCTGGCACTCGAGAACACACATCAACTACAGCACACACCAAGGGCCTGCTCTGTGTCACTTCTCGTGCTACCTCTGTCTTTTCTGGCAGACCATGACCTCCAGGTGAACAGGGGAAGCAAGGGGTCATGGGATGTGTGACAGAGGTGAGTCCTGGCTTTGAACCCAAGCTCCACCACCTCCCAGTGTGCAATCTTCAGAACATCACTTGACCTCTGCACGCCTTGGTCCCCTCGTGGGGGAAGCGAGATTGCCTTATCTCACTTCACTGTGAAAATTTTCCTTGCAAAATGCACAACAAGAATGTGGCACATAATGAGTTCTTGGTGAACTTCACCTATTTTAACTGACGTTGTTCCAATGCTTGGTAATCAAGATACATTCAATACACTCTTGTGGATGGATAGAGAATGTGGGTGGGTGGATAGACGGATGGGTGGGTAGATGAATAAAGGATGAAGGGGGCCTGGAGCAGTGGCTTGGTGGTTGTGGTGCTTGCCTGGCATGGGCAATTACACGAGTTCAAACCCTATCACCACATACACAAGTAAGTGGGGAATGAAAGTCACTTGAGAAACTAATAAAAATTGCTTCTCTCTCACCGTCCCCTTTAAAAACAGGATGGAGGGATGGATAGATGCATAGATGGATGGAAGAGTACGTGGATAGGTGGGTGAGTGAATGGACAGATGGCAGATGGGTAGATGGACAGATGTAGGATGAATGGATGGGTTGTTGCATGAATACTTGGAGGGATGGAGAAATGGGTGGTTGAAGAGATGGGTGGCTGGGTGGTTGGATGGATAGATGGATGGGTGGTTGGTTGGATGGGCGGTTGGATGGATGGATGGGCGGGTGGATGGATGGATGGATATGCGGTTGGATAGATGGATGGATAGGCGGTTGGATAGACGGATGGGTAGATGAATAGGGAATGGAGGGATGGATAGATGATGAATGGGTGGACAGATGGGTGGCAGGAGCGGGGTAAGGACAGAATGTGACTCAACTGTTAGAAGCGTGTGCTTGGCACATGCTTCAGGGAGACAAAGTCATCACACTATCTTCATCTCATCCTGCATTCATCTCGATGCTGCAAATGAAGTCACATTAACTTGATGAATTCAGATTTAAGTTTTTGCCTCAATCTACATGCCACCTTGTAAAAGTCCTCTTTCCCCCAGTATCTGGCTTTACAAGTGCCCTTCACCACCCTTCCCACTGCAGCCCCATGAGGCATCAAGTTCTCTGGCTTCTGTCCTCCTCCTCTTCTGTCCGGGAGTCTCAGAGCTCTGGTGCCCATGTTGAGGACATTGCTTTGGCTTTGGTGTCATCCAAAATCGACGTGATGACACTTAATCCCCACAGTCAGAAGTGTTTAGAGGTGGGCCTTGAGAGGTCATCAGATGAGGTGACAAAGTGGGGTCCCCACGATGACATCCAGAGCTTTGCGAGAGGAGAAAAAGGAACATCACTGTCCCACCATGGGATCGTGCACCAGGAGCCCCAGCAGATACCAGCTCCATGCCAATGGATTCATGATCCGGGGCAGTGAACGAAATAAACCTCTATTCTTTTAAGAGGGAGGGAGAGTTAAAGAAAAAATTTTATTTTTTCATCTGACCTTTGTTTCTCTGACACTTAGTTGTGTGGTGCTGGGGTTTGAACTCTCATCCTTGTGCATGTCAGACAAGTGTTCCCCAACTACCAAGTCACCACTCCAGCTCTAAACCTCTTTTGTTCACAAATTACCTAGCCTTGTGTATTCTGTTACAGCAACAGAAAACAGATTAATCCAATACTCAACATCCCCAGGGGCCTGCCCCCAACCCTCCTCCAGCAACCTATCTTTTAAGAGAGAGTTAGGGTTGTGATTCACACTTTGGAGGACCAACCCTTGCCCCATCTCTCCCTGCACTTTGTTCCCTTGACCCCACAGCAGCTCTGCAGGAACCAAAGTATTGCCACATCTAACCTAGGCCAAGAACTCCCTTGAGAAACAGGTGCTGTGACCCCAGCATCCTCCTCTTCACCTCTTCTCCACAGTGCCCAATAAACACCCCATGTGAGCTTGGCTGGAGGCCCTCATGGAGGTCCATGCACAGAGAGATGCCAGGGAGGTCAGTCCCCTTCCAGGGTCACCAACAGCCAAGCTATGAGCTTCCAATGGGCTCAGCTGCTGGTGCCGCATTCTGCCCCTGGGCTCTCTGTTCACATGGAGCAGCAGCATCAAGAAGACTGAAGTTCTAAGTCCACCTGTGGCTTTGCCCACACCTTCTGCAGGCCCAGCAGCCACCAGCTCGCTGCACGGAGGGCGAAGCGGGCACCGAGGGATTATGTCACACACCTCCCCGCTTGCATGTTCCAGCATAATAGGGGCTGACCAGCTGCTGGGGGAGAGCTGGGGAAGCTGGGTGCCTCCGAAGGTCCCCAAACACAGTGAGGAAGAAACCCTGCTAATTGCACCCAGCTGACACTGCCAGAGAAACACACTTCCCTGGAGAGGCAGAAGGGGTGGTGTGGCACAGACTCAGCAGATGCCCTGCAGGGTCTGCCACCTAGAAATGAGAGGCTCTTTGCCTTCCAGGAGAGCCTGCTGCCAGGGCAGGGAGAGGTATGCATTGAGAAATAGCACAGCCACCATGTCTCTGAGGAGCTCCTGGGCTCTGGAGGCAGAGGGGGACTTCAAATCCTGCATCAGACCCTGCTGTCTCTGTGACCCTGTGAGCTCCTATGTCCCTATACCCAGCCAGAAGGTGGCGAATAAAACTCCAACCACACGGCCCACGCGCTTTCAGAAGATGCCCTGCACTCTCTGGGCCCTGCTCCCCTCTCCAGACTCACTTCACCTCCTCCTTTCCTGCCACCCTCATCCTGCTCCAGCCACTCTGGGATCCCTCTTGTACCTCCAGTGCACCAAACTTGTACCTGGCCCGGGGACTTTGCACCTGCCTCATCCTCTTCCTGGAACGTTCTCCCCCACATCATCACATGCAAGTTGGTTGTTGGGCTCCCGGAAATCGTACAGGTCAAATGCCGTCTCCTCAGTCTTCCCTGAGCACTCCCCTCCGTCTCCCCAGCTCTGTCCTACTTCAGTCCTCAACTCGCCCTGCTACTGAATGTTACCATTGTGGCCTCCACATTAGAGTTGATCTGACTTAAATATATACAACTGTCTCCAGCACCTCAGCGCTCAGCACGTGGCAAATACTCTCTAAATGAACAAATTACTTGCTGCCTTAAATTATTAGCTTCTGTTCCGCATCTATATGCCTTGACCCATATCAGCTTTGCTGGAAGTTTCTCAGGGACAAAGGCTATATCATATTCCTAAAACCACCCAAAACCCTGAGCGCAACATCCCTCATCAGAAGACCTAAGTCTCTACTTCTTTCTTCAGGTCTCCTCCTTTTATCTTTTCTGCACATTAGTTACTTTTGCTTCTCCTTATAAGAAACGGCCAGCTCAAGTTGAAAACTCTTCCAGTTCCCATGTAATAGCAACATCAGAATTAACTGAGCATCTCTGCTTCCTGATTGTAGTCTCAAAAGAGGATCTGATTGGTCCCATTTGGGTCGCAAGACCACCTCAGGACCAATCAGCTATGGCCAAGAGTCTAGAACATAAATATGGCTGCCAGGGCTCAGCACATGTGGTCCTCAGTGGTAACAGACCAGCTGTGTCCTGAACAGACTCCCCAGCAAGGATCCTAGTGACCACAGAGGCTAGAAGCAGCAGCCCAGAAGCCTCGGGGCTTCCTCTATACACTACTTATATTCTAAAGCCCAGCCCACCACAACTTCTCACCTTCTATCTTCCCTCAATGGAACCCTCTGGTTCTCCAGTATGGTCAATCACAGAGCTCAGAAGTCTGAGCAAGGGTTCATCTCCTCACCAATTATTCCACCGGTTTATTAAGGGTGAAGTGGTCATCGTTTCCAAGCCAGACAGCCAACACCTATTAATAAACACTTAGAAGCAGAGGAGCTACTTCTAATTTCCACCCTCAGACACAAAAAATCTTAAAGAGTTGGTCAATTAATTTATACATGGGGCAAACCACCTTGTTGGAAAAATATGTTTTGTCCAACATACGTATATATATATAAAATAAAACCTAATCGAACAGTTAGATCTGACACACACACTCACCCATACCCAGGTAACTCCCACCAGAAGGGGAAGTGGTCTCTAGAAACATTTGTCATTACATTTTTAGGAACCCAAAAATGCCTGTTATACATCCTAACAGTGATGAAAGGCAACCCCTCAGAGACCCAGTCGACAGCCCCCAAGACCAAAGCCCCAGTTAGGGAAGCTTCTTTTGTCACCTGAGCCATCTGCTGTGTCTAAATCTCAAGCTGCACCAGGCAGTCCCGGGCTGGCCATCTCTGGCTCTGCGGAGCGTGCCTCTGCTACTCGCCCACTTGGAAAGCAAATGCCAAGAGTCTGGCTGGCTTTCTCCAGCTGGGCTTGGGAAGCGAGTCACTTGGTACCTCTCAAATCTCCCCAAGCTCCGGCAAGGAAGACACAGCAATCAGATGCAGCCAGTAACAGAAAAGAAGTCTCATGTGTCCCCAGGCAGGGGAAGAACCTCTAAATCCTCAGCTCTGGCATCTGAGAAGATAAAGCAGTATTTCTATAAGCCAGTAACTGAGGGAGGCGGGTCCAGGAGCCAGCCCCTCCAAGCACATGGGCTCAGCTGACCGTGTGACTTTCCTGTGCTCCAACAGCCAGCTCTCATACCCCGTGCCCAGGGAAGCCAGGCAGGTTTTGCTCCAAGCTCCAGGGAGGGACCCCAAGGCTGCCTGGTTCAGGCCATGACAGAGTTCAAGTGCACACAGTGCTGATCAGGAAAACTACCCCCTGTGTCCAGAAGCTGCAGGACCGGGGATGGTGAGCCACACCGAGACCCATTCTGAGGCTGGAGAAGTAGTCAGCAACCACACGCCCAGCCTCATTCCATCCTCAGAATAAGGCCCAGGGTCAGGGCAGCGCAGGATCATACCTGCTCCACAGATGAGGACAGCATCACACAGAGGGTAACAGACCACTCTGGGGACCTGTCACAATGGAGAGCTTGTGCCCTTAGCCAGGTCAGGGACTGTTCAGGAAATGAACCAGCCTGGTCCTCACCCACTTCCAGGGTCTGGCAGGAAGTGGCAACACAGGTACCTTATCAACTGGTCCCCAAGATGGGAACTCAGGCAAGGCAAAGCACAGAGGAACCCCCAACCCAAGATACCACACCTCTGGGGCCAGAGCCTCACTGCAACGCCTTGGAAAGTCGCCTAACCCCTCCCAGCTTGTATCTGTGCCTGTGGAATGGGGCTAATGATCTCAACGTCCCAGCCAGGTGTAGTGATTGAATAGAACACAATGGCCAAGACACAGCACCCAATCCAAAGGCACAGCCCACACCCCAAAGTTCCAGCCCTCTCAAAACCTCCCTGACAGGATCCCTCACTCTTGCTAGGTTCCAATGAGCAGGGACAGATACAGTCCCTGCCCTCACCACGCTCATGACTGGAAAGGTTCAGGGGAAAACCTATTATTTTTCCATTTCATCTCCTGGTTTGGTCACTCGTGTGGCACTGAGAAAATGCAGGAGACAAAGAAGCTATTCACCAAGTCCCCTGATAAGAGGAACATTCTAGATGTCTCCCTTTTCCCCTGAACCCCTAGAAGACCCAAAGACCTCCAGGTCCCCCCTCTGCCCCACATCAGCCTGCCTCAGGCTCCAACAACATACTGAACCAAAAATTTACCCAGCAAATACATCAAAAGTCCATCTCCATCATATATCATGAGTTCTCTGAAACAGTAAGAAAAAGAAAGCAATGAAGCTTTTCAGAGGAGGCAATCTGACAATTAAGCCAAAGGAGTAAGAAATTCATAGCAAGGCTATGAAGGACAAGGTACCTGACCACGCTGGTGAGCTCTGAGATCAAAACTTCTCCTGGAGGGCACTTGGGTGTTCTGCATGGAAATTCCAACTGTGCATCCCCTCTACCAAGGAGAGTTACCCCCAGAATCTACTCCACAGCATCATTCGAATAAGTGAACATTTCATCAGTGCTATTCATTGAAGCCTCATTTGTAAGAGCAACACAAACAGGATAGCTATCCTCTAAAAGAGAGCCAGGAAAATGAATTTAACACATTCGTTCATGCAGCACCAAGCACGGCTTTCAAAACCACAGTTAATATGGTCAAGGAAGAAGTCCCTAACATCTTGATAAGTGTAGAAGGCAACATCAGAGCCATACCAACACCACCATGTGTGTGGCTGAGTGTGTGTGTACAAAGAAAAACACGCAGCTTGCACACACAGCTGTAAGAAAGTTACCTCTGAGGAAGGTGGTGTGGTGGAGAATGAGGACAGCTTTCGGCTTTTGTACACTGCTAGAATATTCGTAATGTTTACCAATTGAGACGTAACACTCTGAATTGGAAAAAAAAATGCCTTAGTAAACTTACTGAAAATCATAAAGCATTCAAGAAGGGGTGAATTTGGAGGTATATAAACCACACCTCAGGAAAGTTTAGAAAGAAAGTTGCCTGTTTGTTCAATGTTCAACCAATACCGTTGTTGAGCACCAACTGCGTGATGGGCATTTTTCAAGACTCTGGTAAGAACAGACATGATCTGGGCCTGGTGACGCTTGTGTTCTGACGGGAAACTGATAGTGAAGCTACCTCATACGTGAGCGTCTCCTATTTACAGCCTCAATGCTACGTGGTAAGCAATGGGACATCAATAGGGACTTCCATGTTTTATATAAACAGAGGAACAGTGAGAGTTTTTTTAGTTTTTTGTGGCACTTTCATCACTTAGCTGTGCACGTGGTGCTGGGGTTCGAACTCGTGTACTTGTGCATGCCAGGCAAGCGTTTTAACTGCTGAGCCACTGCTCCAGCCCCAGTAAGCACTTCCTAAGCGCCTGGTGATCACAGCACTTGGCACACCAGGACTTAAGGGATGAAGGATATCATCTTTGCCCCATAAAGCTGTGCTCAGTTCCTACAATCTTCCAGTCCATCCCCTGACCCATCTCGCTAAGAACCAAGGAAGATGTCAGCACGAAAGCAGGAACAACGTGCAACTAACCATGCAGCTGAGAACAAACCCGTGCTCCCCCAGGTGTCACCATACACCCCAGAGCAACCTGCCAAGTGGGTGCCCCAGAGGGGAAGCCTGGAAACCATCACAGGAAGGATCTATCCCCGAGGGAGCTGTCAGGTGCACAAACGCCTCAAAGCTTGACCCTCCACATCATCCCCAAGCCAGACCAAGATGGAGCCACAAAGAGCCAGGAGCAGCATCCTAAGAAAAGCTTCATCCCCCCAGCCTTGAATGAGTGCCCCCCTGCACCACGGCATACCACAGGAGGGGGTCCTTAGGAGCCCAGCAGTGACGGTGGGAGAACGGCTGTGCTGCGCTCATTGGCATCCGTGTGCGTCCAGTGCACTTAGAACTTGTCGGCTTCTCCCAGACCTTCAATCTGCTAGAATCCTCGAAGGCTGGGCAAGGCCGGCCAGCTCCTGACCTTCCAAGAGGCAGCACTGGGGACCACACATGCTGAAGGACCAGTCCCCAGGTCAGCCTAGGGTCCTTGCACCTGCCATGCTGCAGACCGAGCCATGAGGTAGTGCACTGAGGGAGGGGCCCCAGGTCAGCCCCGGTGGACCAGGGGTCAGCACACCATCCCACTGCAGGGCCACACAGAACTCCCAGCCTTTCAGGCCTGTGGCCTGCGTCAACTGCTCAACTCCACCATTGTCATATGAAAGCACAGTGCACCATAGCCAATGAATGGGGACAATGACAGGCACAATACTGCCATGGAAGGAGCTTGTGTGACTGGGCTGTGCAACCACCTTGAGGAAGACACACCCAGGGCAGCCTACTGGCCCCAAAATAAATGATGAAACAGACAATGCTTCAAAGCACCCACCCAGCCAAGATCCTCCCAGGCCCACCCCACCCCCAGTCTCATGAGCAAGCCCAGCCAGGGCCCGCAATCCTCAGCTGACAGCCCAGAACAAAACTGCTCTCAAGTTTTGAGGTCATTTGTTACGTAGCACTGTCCTGGCATACACTGGCTGATACAAAGTCCAAAGCACCTAACAGTCACGAGAACAATGCATGAAGAATGAAGTTTGCAGGCCTGCCTGCAATGATTACATAATCAACCTTTTACCCCACACCCCTCCAGAGAGGTCCACACAAAGTAGACACTATGTCACAAACATGTGGCTCTCTCAATTCCACCCTGCTTCCTAGAGCCCAGCACAGCACCCGAGACTGAACAGGCACCTCACATGTGGAGCTGACGTGAGCGTGAGTGAACTAGGCTGTGATGGACCTTAGGTATTTAGTCTTTGCTATTTAAGGAATTTTCCTGTCCTGGGAAGCACAGACCCCTGAAAGGGGCTGAGTAGGCCCCAGGCTGGAGTGAGTGGGCCACGGGACAATCCTCAGCAGTCCCCAGGCACATGGTGGGTCCTCCCCCTCCACTGAGCCAATGCCCCTTAGGCAGCCTGAGTGATGCTGCTCTTCTGCCATGGCCACAGGGCTCCCCTCTGTGAAGAGAGGATCATCTATGGAAGCCGGAGGGACAGATCCATCCCTAAGCTGGATCTGGACAATTACTGGACAGAGCAACGTTAAGAAAATGCTGTAAGTTCAGGAGCGGGAATGTGCTTCCCGAGTCAGACCGGAACATGCAGATCACTGTGTCCGTCCAGCTGGTTTCTCCTGGCTTGCAGGGGGCAGGGGTCTTCTTCCCTCTGTGATTGCAACCTGGGGTCTCTCTAGGAGTCCAGGTTTCCTATTCTTACACCACCAATCTGACTTGGTAAGGGTCTGTCCTAATTCTAATCACTTTTTATAGGCCCTATGTCCACTATGGTCATGTTCAAAGGTACTGCAGGTTGGAGACTACAATGGTTTGGATGTGAGGTGTCCCCCGAAAGCTCACGTGGTAATGCAAGAATGTTTAGAGGAGCGGAGACTGGACAGAGCTGGGAGCTCATCAGCTCATCCTAATTGAATGGCCTATTGCAGGTGGGTGGGGTGTGGCTAGTGGGAGAGGGTCACTGGGGGTATGTCCCAGAAGGGGTCATCTTCCCTTAGGCCCCTTCTCCCTTTCTCTCTGCTTCCTGGTTACCCTGAGCCAAAGCAGCCTTTCTGCAATGAAGCTCTGCCTCACCTTGGGCCCCAAACAATGGACTTAGACAACCATGAATGGAACTTCTGGAACCATGAGCCAAAATAAACTCCCTACCAGGTTGTTCTTGTCAGGTGCACTGGTCACAGTGATGACCAGCTCACTAACACAGAACTTGGTACTCAAGCGGGTCACTACTATAACTAAAGTTAGATGGTTCAGAACCATCTAGGGAAGCAGCTGGTAAAGCTTAGAGATGCACCCTAGAGAAGACTGAAGATGCTGTAAGCAGAGCTTAGTGAGCTATTTTGGTGGGAGCTCACAGGACCGAAATGCCAGTGGGGATACAGACTGTGCTCAAGAGGTTTCAGAGGGAGAGGAGGCTACTACCTGGAATTTGCCCAGATGCCATTCATGTTACATTCTGGCAAAAATCTTGTCTACATTTTGCCCATGTCCTAAGATTTTCTGGGAGCCTGAACTACAGATGGTGGACTTAGGAATCTGGCAGAGGAAATTTCAAGGCAGCACAGCTTTCCAGTCAGTGGCATGGGTGTTGCTGGCAGCTTTTAGCCACGTTCACTGTGGGAATTGGGAGCAGAGCTGAAGGATTTTAAACATTTGCATTTTGACTAGAAAAGTTCATGCAAAACTAGGGTTGAGGAAGATGTGGTTGTTAAAGAGATTACTGCCACTAAAGAGATGCTAAGTTTTTTGTACTAATAATGGGCAAGATGGCTTGAGGGCATCTCGGGGATTTTCAAGAACACACCTAACCCCGACTCAGGGTAGAGAGTATAAAGATCGTGTGGACTCAGCTTGCAGAGGGGGCGTAGGAAGTTTTTTCATCATGCTCAGCCACCAAGAATCCACTGCAGCTACAAGTTCTTGTGAAAGCTGGCAGAAGACACCGGCACCATCCATGTGCTGGTTTATCAGGAATGCAGGATCCTGAAGTTACAGAGTCCTAGAGGTTTCCACGCAGATTTCACAGGAAGGCCCGGGAGGCCAGGAGAAGTGCAGCAGGGTCCGAGTCTCTGCAGGCTGCCCCAAGAGGACAATGGTGAAAAGGCTGGAACGGAGACCCAAGCTCCATCATGTGGACTGTCGGGCAAGGAAAGCGGCTGGTTGTGGACCACACCAAGCTGAGTCCATGTGTGTCTCAACCAGCACAACTGGGGGGCAGCGCTGTCCACGCACGTTGGAGAGCACATGTTCTAGATGCTGCACGTGGAACTACAAGGTGTCAGCCCAGCTGAGTTGGGTCTTGTGTTGTCTTATTCTTTCTGTGGCCCCATTCCTCTCTGGGTGGGGACATTTGCTGTCACTGTATATTGCACCATGCAATCGCCTTGGATTCCACATCCAGAGGCTGCCTGAGTCTCAGAGGCAGCTTTGGACTTGGACTTTGGGGCAACATCGGAACTCTTAAGGCTTCAGGACTCTTGGAGATGGACTCCATGCGTTGCGCATTGGAACGGGACATGAGCTTTTGGTGGCCAGGATGAAATGTTTTGACTGGGATATGCAACGTCCCTCAGCAGTTCCTCTGTGAATGCAGTAGTGGTTGGAGGTAAAATGATTGGATTTTGAGAGCTGAAGCTTCATCAGTCCATCCTAATTAGAATGGACTGGCTAGGAGGCAACTCTAGGCAGGGCATAGCTGGAGGGGGTGGGTCTCTGGGGACCTGCTTCCTGGCTTGCTCTCTACTTTCTGGCCACCAGAACCGAGCAGCTTTCCTCTGCCACACTTTGGTCAAAATGATCTGCATCCCCTTCGGTCCAGAGCAGTAGGGCTCAGCTATCTATGAACTGAACCTCTGGAAACATGAGCCAAAATTAACACTCCCTCATCTAAGTTGTTCTCGTGAGGTATTTGGGGCACTGACGCAAAACCAACACAGGGACTTAGCAGGACTTAGGACTCAATTCAGCCTGTGACAGGCACGGGGCTTTGAGTTAGCTGGAGGAATCACGGGGCTCCTGGTGTCCAAGCCCCTGAGCAGCATGGGGCAGTGGCTGGTTTGGGACTTTGTGCAGGGCTGTCAGCTCTCCTGCACCTGCTCCGTCATTCTCAGAAGAGAAACGAGGCGTGAAACCAGGGAAGGATAAAACGGTTCCCAGGCATGCTTGGCCTGCAGCCTGTGAAAAGATGTTTTAGCTACGGGTGGGCTGCTGGTGGCTTCTTGAGGGGTGCTAAGAGGAAATTATCTTTTTGGATTTGATTTTCACTTTGGTTTAATGAGGTAAGAGACTCGTTTTGCAAAGTAGGGCAGCTCGCTGCTGAGGCCTGGGATTCGGGTAGGGGGATGCTGCTCTGTTCTGCTTCCCAAGTTAGGCAGCTCTGACCCTAGGCATGCTGTGGGGAGGTGGGGGCGGGTGTGCACCAACCAGGGTCCCAGAAACCACTGGTGAAGGCCAGGGCTCTTCTGAGGGCTAAAATTAAGAGGTAGCAGCTGCAAAGCTAGCATTCACAAGTTTCAAAGCTAGGCAGTGTCAGGACTTGAATTAAAGCAGTGAATGCTCCTTTAATTGGACCCAGCTTGAGATGATTCTCATCACTTCCTGGGGTTGAGACTGCGTGTCCTATTTTAAACACGGGTGCTCAAGAGTGGGCTCCAGCTCTGAGGGTATGGGATGTGCAGACCTCCTGCTCCAGGATGCAGGTCCCGCAACACGAGGGACCAGGACAGCACACGGGTCAGCATCTTGCAATTCCACAGGCACCATGGTGGTGCTGGCAGGTGGGGCCCCAAGGGAGGCGAGGGGCCACTTGGTGGAGTCTCTGCGTGTGGTCAGCTGCCACAGGAGCATGGCCCCTTTGCTCCAATCACCCTTCCGTTTTCAGCCACGGGGCACCCACCGGAAGCCAAGCAGACAGGTACACAGTGCTCTTGCATTTCCCAGCGTTCAGGACCACAAGCCCAAGCCCTGCTTCTAAAACCCTCAGTCCCAGGTGTTACAGCAACAGAACATGAACCAAGAGGCAGAGGGACCACAACCCAGACCTCCCGAGTCTCTAGAGGCAAAGTCACAAGAGCAACTCAGCCGCTCCATCCCCGCTGTTACTAAGTAAGCGAGCACCGGATTCCGAGGTCAGGCCCAACACACAACTCCTGATTCCTGTGCCCAGCTTTTCTTCTCATCACTCTCGCTCACTTTCTAGCATGCTCCACAATCCAGAGCCCTGCCCCCAGCACAGCACCTGGCACCCAGCACGTGCGGGCCCGACAGGGGCTGGATTGGTCAGGCGATGAGAGCTGCAGTCCACACCCACTTTCCACTGTGGTGCACCATTCATCTGTGGGACATCTGCTGCTAGAAGGGACCTTGCAGGCGTGCCCAAGCAGCAGGCAACTTCCTGCTGTTCCCGCCTGTCAAGGCCGTGCAGCCTTGGACTAAGTCTGCTCAAAAGTGCTCCTCCCCGTAGCTGCAAGGGACACAGGAGGGGGCCTGGTATGTCCACCAGCTTTCTGTCAGGGCGTCAAGACACCCAGCATCAGCAGCTGATAAGGAGGGCAGGTGATCTGCGCTCAGCTCAGGGGTGCTAGCCCATAGTCACTGGGTTCCACGGTTTGGGGGTAGAGCAGCACATCACGGGGGAGAACATGGTTGAGGTAACTGCACACCATGAGGCCCCTGTGCAGCCCAGACAGCCAACACCCCTTTAAGGACACAGCCCCAGGGACCCACCACCTCCCAACAGCTCCACGGGCTGGCAACCACGCTTTCAGTCCCACACCTCTGGGGGACCCATACACCCCAGCACCTGCTGACCTTCCCTGGGCTATGGCCCTCTGAAACCCAGCTCAGCCTGAGAAAGAGCCTGGAACAGGCGTGGGGCCATCAGCAAGGGGGGGGGGGTCACTGGACCAGTGAGTGTCCCAAGTTCCCATCTCTGCTCCACTCCTGAGGGTGCAGAGGATGGGGACTGAGGCCTTGGACACTCATCCAGAGCGGACCAGAGTCCTACGTGTGCCAGGAATGACACAGCTCAAGGCTCTGCCGGCCACATCACCAGGGACTGAGGGCTGAAGCTGAAGGAGGAAGGTCAGAGAGTTGAGACACACCGCACACAGACATGTCTGTAGAACAGCTACAGACACCGAGAGCACTTGGCTGCTGGGAAGGGCAACAGCCCAGCCCTTCTGCAAAAGGGTCGGCCACTCCTAGATGGCTCAATAGACACCTAATGACCTCACAGCTGCACACCTGGGTTATTACCCTGAAGAGATCAAGAATTAAGTTTATGCAAAAACTTGAACACAAATATATTTAAGACAGCTCTATTTCAAATTGCTGAAAACTGGAAACAAATCCAAATGCCCTTCAATGCATAAACACAGTGCAGGCGCATCCTGCGAGGCAGGAGAGCGCTGCTGCGCCCGCCCCTGGTCTGACACCATATGATGCCACTTACAGGGCATCTGGACCCGTGTTAAAACTCATAGTACCAGTTGGAGGCACGGCGCACACCTGTGAGCCCAGCTACTCCACAGGCTGAGGCAGGAGAACAACTTCCAGGTCAGCCTCAGCAACTTAGTGAGGCCCTGTGGCAAAAAAAATGACTGGGGGTGTGGCTCAGTGGTTAAGCATCCCGGGTTCACACCCCACTACCAAAAACGAACACATAAAATTCATAGAACCATACACCCAAGCAAGAGCCAACTTCACTACAAGGTAATTCAAAAATGAAATTAAAAACGAAGGTGGTGGGAAATTACCAGATTGAGCTAAATTCAGTTTTCACACTCCTGTGCAAGGATAGGCACTTTGTCCAACAGAAGTAAGTGCAGCTGCAAAGAACCCAGTGAGCCTGGCACTGCCGGGCTCAAGTTCTGCCCTACACCTGCCAGGCTCCACACCTGTGTTGTCCCAACCAGCAGGGGGAGGAGAGGAAGAGAGGGAGGAAGGAGAGAGGAGGACTGGTGGCCTGGGCTCCCAGTTTCCCTGGTGTCCAAGGACCTCTGGGGCAGCTCCTGAGCAAGTCCAAGAACTAAGTGCTGGTACTTGGTCAAATCTGGAGAATGAGGGAGACACTTGTGTCTCACATCAGACGGTACAGATGGAATCGGGGGACACTCGTGTCACGTCAGACAGTGCAGATGAAGCACTTTGAAAACTGAGGTGGTGCACACACAATGTGACAGGTCAATAAAGTGACACAGCACCCTGGCCATTTTAATTATATTAATTCTGCCTAACCGAGAGCCTGGAACATCTTTCCATCTTCTGAGCTCACCTTGGATTTTCTTCTTCGGTTCTGATCATTTTTGTTGTAGAGGTCTTTGACTTCCCTTGTTAGATCAATTCCTAGTATCATCTTTTTGATGATATTGTGAATGTGACCAATTTCCTGATTTCTTCTTCTGCCCTATTGTTGTTAGTGTATAGGAAAGCTATTGATTTATAGGTGTTCATCTTGTAGCCTGACACTCTACTAAACCTGTTTATAGATTCAAATAGTTGTCTGGTGGAGTTTGGATCTTCCAGATAAAGGATCATATCATTAGCTAACAGGGATAGTTTGATTTCCTTCTCTTGACTGATTGCTTCAGCTAGAGTCTCAAGACCCGAGGGTGAGAGCATAAGGCCTTGTCTTGTTCCCACATTTAGTGGAAATGCTTTCAGTTTTTCTCCCTTTAGTATTATACTAGCTGAGTGTTTAGCATATATAAGCACTTTATAGATTTAATGCAATCCCCATCAAGATTCTAATGTCATTCTTTATAAATATAAAAAAAGCAATTTTCAAATTCATTTGGCGTAAGGAACCCAGAATAGCCAAAACATTATTAAGAATGATGAAACAGGTGGATTCTGAATACCACATCTAAAACTACACTACAGAACTTTATTAACAAAAGCAACCAGGTACTGCCATCAAGATAGGAATAAAGACCAATGGAATAGAAGACACTGAAACAAACCCACAAATCTTGAAGCAGCCGATCTTTGACAAAGGGGATCAAAATATAACAGGAGGGGCTGGAGCGGTGGCTTAGCAGTTAAGATGCTTGCCTGCCATCCACAAGGACCTGAGTTCAAACCCCAGCACCAGGTACACAACTAAGTGTTGGAGCAACAAAGGCCAGATCAAAAACTAAATAAAGTTGTTTCTCTCTTTGTCCTCTTAAAAAAAATTTGTTATATATATATATAGATAGATAGGGAGGGGAGAGGAGAGGAGACATTCTATTCAACAAATGGTGCTGAACAAACTGGACAGCCTCTTGGAGCAAGGTCAAATTAGATCCTAGTCTCTCACCTTGCACAACAAATTTAAAATGGATCAAGAAACTAGGAATTAAATCAGCTACCACACTACTGCAGGAAGAAAAGTTAGGACCAACACTCCAGCATTTAGGAGTAGGCAAGACTTTCTCAACAAGACTCCTGAAGTGAAAGAATAAAAGTCAAAAATCAATGAGTGGGATGCCATTAAGCTAAAAAGCTTTTGCACAGCTAAGGAAATGATCAAAATTGTCAAGAGACTTCCTACAGAATAGGAGAAAATCATGACCTGGGATTCTTTTGACAGGGGACTAACATCCATAATTTACAAAGTACTCAAAAAACTTAATATCAAAATCATCAACAATCCAATCTACAAACGGGCCAAAGAGCTAAATATAAACTTCTCAATGGAGAAAAACTGAGCAAGCCAATGAATATATTGAAAAGTGCTCTAAATCATTAGCAATCAGAGAAATACCAATCAAAACTGTATTAAGATCTCAGGGCTGGAGCGGTGGCTTGGTGGTTACAGCATTTGCTTGGCATGTGCAAGTATGCGAGTTCAAACCCCAGCACCATGTACACACGTCCAAAGAATGAAGGTGACGTGAAAAAGTAAAAATTACTTCTCTCACTGTCCCCTCTTTCTTAGAAAAAATTACATTAAGATCTCACCTCATTCCAGTCAGACTGGCAAAGATGAAGAATATTAACAATAACAGATGCTGGAGGGGTTGTAGGGAGATAGGAACACTAGCACACCATTGGTGGAACTGCAGACTGGTATAGCCACTCTGGAAAGCAGTGTGGAGACTCCTCTAAAATTTAGGGATGGAGCCACCATAAGAACCAGCTATCCCTCTCCTGGGTATTTTCCCAGAGGAGTTAGAATTAGCTCATTATAGCAACACAGCAAAATCCGTGTCATTGCAGCTCAATTTATAATAGCAAATTATGGAACCACCCAGATGTCCCTCACTGGATGAATGGGTCCAAAATCTGTGGTATATATACACCATGGAATTCTATTCAGCTATTCGAAACAGTAATATTGCAACCTTTGAAGGTAAATGGATAGCAATGGAAGAAACCATGCTGAGCAAAGTTGATGAAACTCAGAGTGCCTCTCGCGTCTCCGCTGGGCAGTCTGAGAAACCCCACAGCGGTCCACCTCATCCACCTCACGGCTTGTTCTACGGCTCTGGTTTTGTTCCGATCACTTTTTCTTTGCTCAGAAGATCCCAGAGTTGGAAGAAAGCCATGGGCTCAGGCCATGTTGGAGAATACAGCTAGAAGCCTGCATCAGCGAGGCTGGCCCAGGTCCCGATTGTTTGGGGGCAACTCGCCTACGCTCAGCTCCACCTGTAGGATGCACGCCTCGGATCTGCTGCAGGTAGGGCACATGAAGGGGAGACATGAGGAGGAGCCTGGATCCCTGAACGTCACGTGGAAAGCCATCAAGCCAACGCTCGCTGTGAACCATCACGAGGGCGTCAAGGAGACTTCCGTGGTGCAATTCTCTGAGCTGTGAGAGCTCACACTACAGCCACAAGCGTGGCTCTCCCTATCCATCGAGACATCTCAGCATTTGAACTTAACACAGGACATAGACACGGTTGGTCTCCACCCACCGGCCTGGGAGCCCATCAACAAGGACCATGGAGCTCTGCCTGAGCCTCTGTCCCACCCAGCACACTGAACTGATGCTCAGTGTGGGTCTGAGAGGCTTCAGGATGGAACAGCATCTTCTAGGCTTAAGAGCAGCCCTAGAGGGTCTAAGGTTGGAGGAGGCCAAAGAGGCCCCTGGGATTGGGCAGTGAAGCACAGATAAGCAGGCAGCCAATCCAAGAGCTCCCTGCTGGCTGAAGAGCAGGGTCCTCACAGCTCTTGCAGGTCACTGCTTGCCTTGCAGCCCCTTCTTCTCAAGCCAGCAACGCTGGGCCAAGTCCCCCAGTCTGGGTCTTGCCCTCCGCAACCAGAGAAAGTGCATCACTTCCCTGGTGTGATCAGATCAGGCCACCCTCTGCAGGTCCGCTGATTTGGAAGCTTAATTCCACCTACAGCACCCCTTCCCTGCCACAGGTAGGGTCTGGCTAACTGTGCTGTCCCTCCCAGAATCCCGTCCACCTCTGGGAGAACCTCTGCCCATCCCGTGGTAAGATCAAGGCTCCTCTTCAGCTGTAGCGACTGCAAGCAGGTTCTAGCTACTCCCAAGTCATGATCCCAGCCAAGCTGAAGGGGAGCAGGGCACAGCTGCCCCGAGCGGGCAAGTGACTGAGGCCGGTTCAGGGGTGCTGATGCCCTGAACAGGAGCAGGGCCAACAACCCCCCAGAGGAACGGACTCCAGTCCTTGTTACCCATGTTGAAGGCCCACAGCTGCCCTCTCCGTCTTCTTCAGAAGCAATGTCTGGAGACAAAGTAGAATTGGGGTCACTGGCGCTGGGAGCAGAGCTCTCCCCTCCCCGTTACTTGGCTCTTGCCTCACGAGCACTGGTTTTCTGTTTGGGAAACAGTGGTGATGGCCGCATGAAAGTAACGAACCCCCCTGCGCTGTGCACTTAAAAGTGGTTTGAACCGTAGGTCACACATGCTGTATGTAACGCTGTATGCCTTGTTCTGGGGTGGGGGGCAGATTTGTTGTTGCTGGGATTGAAGCAGAGCTTCCTTTGTGCTGACGTGGGCTCCAACACTCAGCTTCATCCTCAGCCCTAGCAATCTTTCTAAACTTCAAAAACAATGGGAAAGGGGCTGTAGCAGTGACTCAGTGGTTACCATGCTTGCCTGGCATGCATGAGGACCTGGGTTCAAACCCCAGCTCCACGTACACAAGTGAGCGTCACAGCAACGAAAGCCACATAAAAAACAAACTGATTCTCTCGCCCTCTCTCGAAAGAAAGGAAAGCAACATGATCCTGGAAAGGGCAGATAGCTAAGGTTTCCTGAGCAAACTGAGAGCCGGGTCTTTCCTGAAGGTGTTTTCATGTAATTCTGACCACAGACCTGCAGGGCAAGGGTTCCAGAGACTCAACTGATGGGATTCCCAGAGGCAGGCAGGGGTTCATGGGGTGCTGGCTCCCTGGATGGCGGTCTGAGAAGTCTCCTGATGGGCCGGTCTGCAGCATTGCTGGATCCAAGTCAAGGGGCCCAGAACCAGGAGAGCCGATAGAGGAACCTGTGAAACCCAGGGAGATGCTGGAGCTGTTGCCAGCACCAGGACCCCTGGAGTTCTGATGACCAAGGACAGGAGAGCCTGGCTCTGCACAAGGGTGGGCTCTCACCCCTCCACTGTCTGTTTCTTCGGGCCCCAAGCCACCTGGAAGGCGATCTGCACTCGGTGCAGCTGCTCCCAAGCCACTCTGTTCTGGGGACACCTCCCAGGCACACCTGGGGTGGCCCAGTCATTCCAATCAGTCCAGCCACGGGGGCTTCCTGCAGCATAGGCGAGGGCGTTGAGAACAATCAACACAGTCACGATGAACTCAGAACACGTTGCCTCTCCTTCATTCCATCGAGGTGACACCAAAATCACCTGTCACGGTATTCTCGTTTCATCTTGTACAAATGAGAATAAGGCCAAGCACCATGAGGTAAGCCGCCGCCCAGGAGGGGGCAGTAAGTGGCACGGGAGGCGGGGGTGCCTGAGCAAGGTTGCCTTGGGGTGGGGGCACCCCCTGGCCATGAAGAGCAGAGCTTGGAAGGTTCTGACCCTGGGCTGCTCCAAGCCAACCAGCTCCACCCCTCCAGGTCACCGGAGGTCAGGGCAAGCTGACTTGGCCTGCACTGGAGAGGGTATTCTCCTGGGGACAGGCAATAGGACTCTCTTCAGGCACAGACCCCACCCAGCCTACAGGTCTGGAAGCTGAGATGTGAGGAAGCGGAGTGAGCAGAGCAGGAGCCAAGGCCCTGTGGACGCTGCAGGGTTCAGCCCCGGGGCTGACAGGCCACCAGGAGTGGCGGAAAGAGACAGAGTGGGAACAGTGACAGCCAGGGTAGGCAGTAGACCCAGGAGCCAGCAGCTTTTGTCACAAATCCTGGCTTCTCCACCTCATGGTGACTCCAGCTCGGGCTGTGACCGTGTGTAACAGCCCTTCTTTACACTCTGGCCCAGGTGCTTCTGATGGTCACAGGTGGTGCAAGAGCCCAGGTGTGCACATCACAGGAGGGAGAGTAGGAGCTCAGGGGCTCTGGCTAGGAGGTGGGGAGCGGACAGAGCAAGCCCTGGGTGGCATACTTGCCTTCCTGGCCTTCTTGAGGAGCCCTGGCGAGCAGATTTAGAAGATCTTCCGTTAATTATCTGCACAAGCACTCGCTGTACTTAACTAGTGGGGACCCTGCTAACCAGATGCCCAGCGAAACTGGGACAGTCACCGCCTGGCCCAAGGCGGAGCAGAGACCCTGCAGTGCAGCCCTGCAGACTCAGCTCCCAGAGCTTCTCTGAGAAACTCCAGTCATTTGCTCTCCACAGGACTCAGAAAAAAATCACAGCAGTGTCCTTTAAAGCTGTTGATTCAGACCCTGGGAGACCAGGATTCTAAGCACATCCTTCTCTCTCCATTTAAATCACCCATGATGGCGGGACCTGCGGGGCGACACGGGTGGAATGAAACATGGACATGCTAATAATGACCAAGGACAGCTCACCTGGTCACTCTGCCCACAGTACATGAGCCAAAGCCAACGTCCCCATCCAGGGCCTAATCCCTGGCTCCACCTGTCCCCAAACTACCAAGGCCACCTGCACGTCTCATGTTATCTTCCAAGTTGTTCCATCCTAACCCACAAAGCCCAAGAATCAGCACCAGTTTCCAAGGACAACCCACCAGCTGCTCTGAACAGCTGGTGTGAGGGCACCTCGGGGGCCTCAGTGTCCCTGCCAGGGTCACATCGTGGCTTCTGTCATCTCTGGCCACCTGCACCGTTCAGAGATCCTTTGCTCCACTCATTTTGTTGACTTCTTTTTACTGTTCCATGTTTAAATCTTCCCTTCTGCCTACAAGTTCTTGTCTTTCCAGGGCAGTGTGTTCGCGGGCCTATACTCTGAGCCTGCGGTGCTTCCCCCCGGAAGTCCAGGGGATGGGAAACCCCAGGGCAGGGGCTCTGCGCTTCCCCTACCCCTGCCTCATGGGCACAGCCACGCACAGGCGGCGTCCTCCTGCTCAGCAAGATACACCTTCCCAAGTCAGAGTGCCTAAGCAGGGACCCCAATTCCACCTAAGACCGCCTGGGTGACCTCAAAGTAAAGCCTGCGCCCCAGGCCTCAAAGTCCATGCACAGCAGTGGGGAGGTGCAACGGCTGCCTGGCCACACTCCACCATGTGATCCCTGCTATCACTGCTGCTGCAGCCCCACTTGAGGGGAGCTGCGACCTTCTCAGAACAACACCAAAGTGTCCACCGGCTCCAGCCACCACTCCCACCCCAGGCCTCCAACCACCCAGCACCGAGATGAGCCTGCGGGTTCCAGGGCAGACGCGGACACACATCAGCCAGGCCTATCCCAGACCAGGCTCCCCAAGGAACAGGAGTGGCACGTCACTACGGGGACAGCCACACGCAGGGCAGCCTTATCCCTGTGTCCTAGCTCCCCCATCACCTGCTGTGACTTGGGGCCACCCTGAGGGACTACAGCAAGTGGGGACATCAGAGACATTGAAGCAAATGGAACACAGGCCCTGGTTCCCAGCCAAGTGGGACTGGAGCCCCCAGCTGCACCGCCCAGATCTTCGTTATGTCCTGTCTAAAGGGAGTACAACCATCTCTGCCTCTCAGGGTGGCCATGAGAGCAAAATCAAACAGCCATGGAAATCAACCAGCTGCATCTGCTGCCAGAAGGAAGGAAGCACATCTTGTATCAGGCCAGCCAGTCTCCGGGGCCCACTTGGCAGACAAGTCACTAGCTGTCACTAAACAAATGGACACCCCTGCTCCTCTCAGGGAAGCATGCCCAGAAGACCGGCCACGTGAGCAGCAGCAAGACTCCAAGCCAGACCGTGCACTCTGCAGCACTGCCCTGCGACTCCACGGCCAGGCTGGCATCTGAGACACTGCCTGGCTCTGTCTGCGAGACAGCCCCTGCACCCTCATGGAAGCCATGTCATTGACAGCAAGGGATGACTGCCTCTCTCTGGGATGGCCTCCAACCCCCGAAGCCATCTGAATTATCCTTTGTCATCTGTCACTGAAGTCAGGACTTGGACCTGGAGAGTGCCCATCCTAAGCCCCCACTGCCCTCAAGGGTGGCTGTCTGTGTAGTGAGGGTCCCTGACAACACGAGGCCCCTGCCTGGGAGTATCCTGGATGCTGCCAGAGTCTACCTGGCTACTTCCATGTAGTGGAGCAATGCACCATTGTGCGAAGCATGTGGGGTTCACTGAGTCCCCCAGGGCTCAGGTACCATCCTAAGCACTGGGAGATTCCCCCTTTGTACAGGGCTCGGAGCTCATCTGGAGAACAGATATGTGCAGAGGACGTCACAGCATCCCAGTGCAAAGCGAGCATCTGGGAGTGTAGGGGAGGAATCACATCCACACACCTGTGCAGGGTTGGGGCTTGCTCAGTCTGGACTGGATAGGAAACAAGGAAGGGCCAACACGTCTGTCAAATTCCCTGCAAGTTCCTTCTAGCAAACAATGCAAACCCCAGCACTTTGTGGGGGGGGTACCAGGGATTGAACCCAGGGGTGCTTAACTACTGAGCCACATCTCCAGCCCTTTTTGTTTTTTGAGACAGTCTCACTAAGTTGCTCAGGACCTCACCAAGTTGCTCAGGCTGCAATCCTCCTGACTCAGTCTTCCAAGTTGCTGGGATTACAGGCATGTAGCCCATCTGCCCTTCCCCAGATTTTTTTTTAAAAGGAAAGATAAAGTTAAGTGATGGTGCCACAAGAAACTAATTTTGGGGGCTGGAGCAGTGGCTCAGCAGTTGGAGCACTTGCCTGGCAGGCATGAGGATATGGGTTCCCAGCACCACATACGCAAGTGAGTGTTAGACAAAGACCAGACAGAAATACAAGACTGATTCCCCCACACCTCTCAAAAAAATAAAAGTGAAGAAAATTAAGAGTCTACCCTTTACAGACAGGGTTGCCCTGATGAACAGCAGTCCTTCCGTTCACGTGCTCATGAATGAGGGGCTGAGGCAGAGCTCACCAGGGCAGCTCTCTGCTCCTGACAGCTACAAAGAACCCACACACACTATTCACCTGGGGAATGAAAGTGCTGAACAATGTCCCCAAGCTCACCGCACCTGCAAAATGGTAAGCCAGCGTCCCCACACCTGCCCAGTTCCAGAGCCCACACCAAAGCACTCTGCCTGGACAGAACAGGAAGGACGCCAGGGACAAGGTGGCCTCAGAAGGAATATTAGGACAAACACAAGAACAGCACCCACCCATGGCTCTAGCCAAGGACAGATGCCCACAACATACCCAAAAAAAGTCAGGCAAGGAAACCGTCTTTGGGGATCAGACAGGCTTTGGTTGTGTGTGTCTGCATACATCTGTGCACCTGTGGTACAGTCTAGCAAATTCACCGTCCAACAGTTCATGACTTGACGGACTCCCAGCCCACAGATGACCATCACTGACACCAACTTCCAGGCAGCTCAGACACTTGAACAGGGCAAGGCACTACCCGGGAAGCCATAGATGAACGCACCCTGGTGTTACCCAGGGCATGTGAGACAGAGCCCTGGTTAGCATTTTCAGAGAGAAGACCTCCATATCCATCACTAGATGCATCTCAGGGAAATATGGTAATAGAAACAGAGATGGCGATCGTGGGACTCACGCACCTCCAGAGAGCAGATGCACTGGTCTCCCAAGGAATTGCAAAAGGATTCAAAAATCCAGACCCACTAGAATCAAGAGAGGATTCCTGGAGCATGGCTAGGAAGTAGAACCAGAGTGGGGTGGAGGAACCCAGATGTGAGAAAGGGGAGAGGGGGCAGTCACAGAGGGAGCCCATCTACCACGGGCCTCAGAAGGATTCAGAATAGCCATGAATGGAGCCAGCCCAGGTATCCCCAGAAGGACGAATGGATGAAGATAATGAGGTGCACAGACGTAACCAAGGCGTTGCTCAGCTGTGGGGATGCTCCTGGCAGAAGGAGCAGAACTGGAGGTCAGTGTTAAGCCAAGTACGTGAAACTCAGAATGAGTATCTCGCACCTACTCTCATATGTGAGATCTGGAAGGAAAGAAAGGAGAACCAAGTAGAAGGGACACTGCTAGAGAAGAGGAAGGGCAGAGGGGGCTAGAATTAATCAAAGAATGGTACATGCAAGTATGAATGAGCCACAAAGAGACCCTCTGTTCCATAGAATAGAAACTCATGGTAAAACAGCAGAGACCTGAAACCTGAGAACACCACATCCAGCTGAAAAAGCCCCATACCCAGGAGGAAAGCCAAAACTGCCACTACACAGTTCAAGCTGGAGCAGTGGGCGCTTGCCAGAGCTGACCGTAGAGAAACTAGAGCAGAGACAGAACTTGGCTACATGATGAATATAAGAAAAATCTGGAAAAAAAAAAAAATCAAGATACAGCAAAGGCAAATAGTTCAAAGGAAAAAACCAAAGGCAACTGAAAACTTCCGAAGAAAAACAAAATGCCGTGTTTGCAACTATGGGCTCTGAAAAGAACATTTATATAGCCAAAATGATGCCATTCTATTTATTTTACTAAAAATTTTGGTGAGGAAGGAGGAAGAGGAGGAAAGGGATCAAAAAGAGGTTAAACCTTGACTATCATAGCCAGAAATCTGAATTAACAATGACTGAAACTGGTCATTTAAAACCCCTCTTCCAAATATGACTGAGACCATGCAGTATTTGTCTGTGCCTGGCTTGTGTTAGCTGACATAATTTCCTCCAGGACCACCCACATTATCACAAATGACATGACTTCATCCTTTTTCATAGCTGAATAGTAGTTCAAGTTACTGTCATAGAAGTTGAGAGTGTGATAGAGGTTAAAAGGGGCTGGGAGGAAAGAGGGAAGGAGGCAGTGGGGATAGTCGGTAAGAAGTAACTGTTAGATGGCAGGGTGTTATGCACATGGGACGGCCACAGCTAACAGTGTATGTATACTTCAAACGTCTAGAAGAGGGATTTGAATATTCTCACCACCGAGAAATGATAGATCCAGTGGACCAGGGATTTACTGATGATCCTGGTTTCATCACTGCACAATGTGTGTGTACATTGGAGTGTCACAATGAGGCAGAAGTAGTTAGGCAGTCAGTGTAGGCAGAACAATGTGGGTTGATAAGGAGAAAATTAACTGATGGTCATCTTTCCTGAGAGGGCAAAGACATCCCTCAGTGCTAATGAGGGTCTGACAAGATAGGCCCAGATGCGGACACTCCCTGCTAAGCAAGGAACCACATTCTTTCTATTGGCGCCTAAGTCATGGACCAAAGACTGGACCAGAATTCCCCGCACCTGTGTCCCAGGGACAGGGAAGCAGTGACCAATCGAGGAGAGGACGTCATATAACGGGGCAAACCTCACCGCCTCATCGGCTCTGTCCCCTTCCCCCACTCTGGGGGACGTCTGCTCTTTTCCCTGTGCTTTACTTTCTATAATAAAATCCGTCTACCACGCTTACGTCGCTGTCCCTCGGTTTCATTTTTCAACTGAGAGGACACGAACCCGACATCCACATCACCAGCATCGACACTATACCCATGAACATGTGCTATTTCCATTGTCAGACTTTAAAAACCCAGCAACACATACATATTTCCTGAGCCCTGATGGTAACCACCCCTGGCAGCCTGAAGCTAAGAAAATCTGTTGCCTGTTGGGAGTGGCCAACGGCAGAGAGTGACTATTCTGTCATTTTAAGTCTTTCAGTTGCTACTTCACTGTTTACTCTCAAACATGAGCATTTTAAACCACATCGATTTGCAGTGCGGTGGTGCATACCTGCAATGCCAGAGGCTCTGAAGGCTGAGGCAGGAGGATCTCAAGACCAAAGCCAGCCTCAGCTACTTAGCGAGGCCCTAAGCAACTTCGTAAAAACCCTTCTCAAAACAGAAGATAAAAGGGGCTGGGATGTGGCTCAGTGATTCAGCACCTGGGTTCAGTCCCTAGTATCAAAAAGGAAAAAAAAATCCTATGTTTTAAGATCCTTAGCTGTGCCCTAGGTTGCACAGCTAGAAAATGGTGGAGCTGGCGTTTGCTGCCAAGCGTACATGACTCCCTGCGAGTGTGCTCAGACACACTCAGATGTGCCGGTAAAGACATCCCATGTCCAAGTCATCACCCCACATTCAACAGGGGTGGGTGACATCCTCAGAAGCGTGGGCCGTGGGGGGAGGAGGCAGGAGAACGGCTCTTTCTGTGCTGATTTCACAACATTATTTTCTTATCCTCTTTCTTACAGGGGTGGGGAAAGGTCAGGCACCTAGGACACACTGGCTGGGGGCTGTGACAGACTCCAGGGAAGGATGGATGTCTGCACACCTGTGGACCCAGGGAAGCCTGAACACAGAAATGGCCCTTATCCCAGCCACCCCCACCTGTCAAGCAGCCACTACCGTGGGGACCCACCGGCTGAGATTTAATAAGTGAGTAGCCGCTCGCCGCCAGGGCCCCGGGAACAGCCGTATGGCTGTTGGCCGTGCATCCTCCCCCAGGGAGAGGCTCAGAGGAAGTGAAAATACTCATTCTGTGTTTCTGCTCCAACCAGCCAACAGGGATTGCCAAGGTTTTGCAGAGATGCCAGGCAGCCGTGGGTGAGGCGGCTGACCCAGTGGAGCTGCACCTGGGTTTCCCGTTTCATTCTTGCCAGCCCCAAGAAGCTCGGACGGAGGGGAGAGGGGAGGCTGAGCCCTGTCTCCTGGCTGATGCTCCTGGCCTTGTGCAGAGCACAGCAGCCCAGGGATGCGGCACCAGGGACCCTGGTGATGAGACGCAGGGTGGAAAAGACCAGAACTCTGGCTTCCCCTTGACCAGCGAGTACTGGGATCACGTTAAGGGGCTGGAGTCTGTATCAGGGAAGGTTCTGGATCATCTTTACTCTTTGTCCGACAGCAAATGTAACTTCCTGCTCACTCCCTCGAACGGCTGCCCTTCACCTAGGGGCACCTGAGCCAGACTCAATTCCACAGCAACAGTAGCAGCGCCATCAATTACTGCTCTCTGGCACTGCTCTGTGCACCCCACGTACGCTCAGGTACACTCAATGCCCCCACCAAGAACAGAACACCATCATCCCCGTTATATGGATGAGAAAAGTAAGGTGCAGAGAGGGTAAGCAAGTTGCCCAAGGCTGCGCAGCTAGAAATGGTGACGCTGGCATCTGCTGCCCAGCAGTTTGACCCCCGGGTGTGTTCTGCTTCTCCACACCTCCACTTGTACAGGGGGAGCAGCTCACACAGCACAGCTGACTCGTTCAGAGTATACCGTCCAGGGCTGGAGCAGCGGCTCAGCAGCTACAGGGCTTGCCTGGCATGCACACGGACATGGGTTCAAACCCCAGCACCACATACACAAGTATATGTCAATCAAAGCCATGTGAAAAAACGCAATAAAAATTGATTCTCTCTGTACCTCTCACTATCCTCTTTAAAAAGGCATACAATCCTGCGGTTTTTAGACTGTTCACAAAATTGTGAAACAAACACAATTTTAGAACATTTTCATCTGCAGAAAAGCAGCTATATGATTACTGCCCATTTCTCTCCCACCTACTGCCACTGCCCAGCTCCCCAGTCACTCACCCACTTCATGAGTGGGTGTTTGTCTGGGACATTCTTCATAACCTTCCTCTTTAACTGAAATTATACACCCATGAGAATGTTTAGCTCCACTAATCACCAGGACTAATCACCAGGGAAAGGGAAATGAAAGCTATCCCCTCACACCTGGCTAAAAGACCAGCAGCTTCAAAAAGAGAAGATACTTGGGTGCAGTGGTACACACCTGTTATGCCAGTGATTCAGGAGGCTGAGGCAGGAGGATCAAAGCCAGCCTCAGCCTTAGCGAGACCCTATCTCAAAATGAAAAAATAAAGGCTGGGGATGTAGTTCAGTAATTAAGTTACCCTGGGTTCGGGAGCGAGGGAGTAAGGGGAGCCCCACACTGCCAGTCCAGGTGGACTCTGGGACATTCGTCCTGCACACAGCTTGGGGCTTTTGAAGACGGAAGCACACAGGCAAGAGCAGGCCTCTGGAGCTCCGCATGTTCTAGCTGGACCTTAGGTCCCGTGTGCATCCCAAATTGCCAGCACCCTTCACTCAACAGCACTGCTCTGCAACACCCTACAGAAAACTCCCACTTGCAATCTCTGCCTTCAGAGTCTCGGGATCCTCCCTCTGCTCCCCATCTGCACAGCCCAGGCCTCCACCTCCCTCCTGGCTGCTGTCCTCTGCCCACACTACTCCTTACCCCCACGTGGAAGCCGAACCGCACCACTCCCTCCCAGCCGCAGCCTCCTCCACAGCCTCCCAACCCTCCTCAGCCACCTTCTTCCCCAGCTCCCCGCCTGCAGCTGCTCTTCCCCACCCGACCAGCACGCTCCCACCCCAGGGCCTCTGCACCTGCTTCTCCCGCTGCCTGAAAGGCTTTCTTCATCCTTGAATACTCCAACACCACCTCTCATGCAGACCACCCTGTTAAGAATCAAGACCTCCATCAAGCCTGCTTGGTTCTTCTTAAGAGTAGCTATAATCCAGACCAGCACTCGGCACAGAGTCAGCCACAAAGCGCACCGGCACCCGGCACAGAGTCAGCCACAAAGCGCACCGGCACCCGGCACAGAGTCAGCCACAAAGCGCACCGGCACCCGGCACAGAGTCAGCCACAAAGCGCACCGGCACCCGGCACAGAGTCAGCCACAAAGCGCACCGGCACCC
>PVKS010004436.1:16626-93495 GCA_004027875.1 Aplodontia rufa | reverse complement strand
TGACTTTACTTCTATCACTTTAGGAGACATGTTGAGAAAGTCTTTGCCTACTCCCAAATGCTGAAGTATTGGACCTAATTTGTCTTCCATTAGTTGCAAGGTAGCTGTTTTAATTCCTAGCTCCTTGATCCATTCTGATTTGATTCTTGTGCAAGGAGAAAGATATGGGTCTAATTTCAACTTTCTGCAAGTGGCTGTCTAGTTTGTCCAACACCATGTTGAAAAGGTTGTCTCTCCTTCATGCAATATTTTGTCCCCCTTTGTCAAAAATCAGATGCTTAAAGATTGGTAGATTTGTTTCAGGGTCTTCTATTCCATTGATATTCATTCCTATTTTGATACCAATACCATGCTGTCTTTGTTACTACAGCTCTATAGTTTTAGATCTGGTATGGCAAAACCGCCTGTTTCGTCTTTCTTGCTTAGTAATGTTTTGGCAATTCTAGGTTTCTTATTGTTCCAAATGAATTTGAGAATTGCTTTTTCTATGTCTGTAAAGAATGACATAGGTATCTTAATAGGGAGTGCATTAAATCTATATAGAGCTTTTGGTAGAATAGCCATTTTTAAAAACTATATGATCATCTCAATGGATGCGGAAAAAGGCCTTTGATAAAATACAACACCCTTTTATGCTCAAAACTCTAGAGAAGACAGGGATCAAAGGAACATTTCTGACATTTGTAAAGGCTATATATGCTAACCCCTCAGCTAGTATAATACTAAATGGAGAAAAGCTGAAAGCATTTTCACTAAAATCAAGAACAAGACACTCTCACAACTTTTATTCAATGTTGTTCCTGAGACCCTAGCTGGAGCAATTAGGCAAGAGAAAGAAATCAAAGGGATAAAAATAGGAAGAAAGGAAGTCAAACTCTCCCTTTTTGCTGACGACATGATCCTGTATCTGGAAGATCCAAAAAACTCCATCAGTAAACTCCCTGAACTTATAAACAGATTTAGCAAAGTGGCAGGATACAAGATCAACACCCATAAATCAATAGCTTTCCTATACACTAATAATAACTGGAAATCAGTCCCATTCACAATATCTTCGAAAAGAATAAAATACTTGGGAATTAACCTTACAAGGGAAATCAAAGATCTCTACACAAAAATTATCAGTCATTGAAGAATGAAATCCAAGATGACCTAAGAAGATGGAAAGATGTCCCATGCTCTTGGTTAGGCAGAATTAATATAATAAAAATGACCATTCTACCAAAAGCTTTATAAAGATTTAACGCTATCCCTATTAAGATACCTATGTTGTTCTTTACAGACACAGAAAAAGCAATTCTTAAATTCGTTTGGAACAATAAGAAACCTAGAATTGGTTCTCTCTTTAAAAAAATAAAATGAAGGTTTGGAGCGCTTGCCTGGCATGCATAGGGACCTGGGTTCAGAACCCAGTACCACATACACAACTAAGTGTCAGAGAAACAAAAGCCTGATGAAAAAAATAGATAAAACTGATTCTCTCTCTCAGGCTCTTTAAAAAATAAATAAGTAGTGGCTGGAGCGGTGGCTCAGCAGTTATGGAGCTTGCCAAGCATGCATGAGGACGTGGGTTTGAACCCTAGCACCATGTACGCAATGAAGTGTCGGAGCCACGAAAGCCACATGAAAAACTAAATAAAACTCTTCTTTCTCTCTCACTGCCCCTCTCTCTTTTAAACAAACAAATAAGCATACCAGCACAACTTCCATTCCCAATAGTAAGAAATGGGAATTAAAATGAAAATAACCTCTACTGTTCCTCTGATGTGACTAAAATAACAACTTAATATTTCAACTGTAATCAAATTATTTAAAACGCAAAGTTAAGGGGGGAAGACACTGATAAAAGGACTGTTTAATAAAAAAATTTTTAGAGAGAGCGAATCATTTTTGTTTTCGTCTGGTTTTTATTTTTCTGACACTGAGCTGTATGTGTGGTACTTGGGTTTGAACCCAGGTCCTCATGCACCTCAGATAAGTGATCTACCAATGAGCCTCCATTCCAGCCCCAAATAATAGAAGATTTTTTAATACAAAAAAAAATTTTTTAAGAGAAAATCAATTTTATTTAGTTTTTCATGTGGCTTTCACTGCGCCAACATTTCATTGTGTATGTGGTGCTGGGGTTTGAACCCATGTCCTTGAGTATGTGAGGCAAGTGCCGAAACCACTGAGCCATGGCTCCAGCCCCTAATACAAAAATTTTTAAGTGAGGATTTTATTGGGGTGGATGGTGCTTAAACCCTGAGCCACATCCCCAGCACCCCACCCCCCTTTTTTTAAAGAGAGAGGGACAGTGAGAGAGAGAGAGCGCGTTTTAATTTAGTTTTTCATGTGGCTTTCATTGCTCCTAGATTTAACCGTCTATGTGGTGCTGGGGTTTGAACTTGCATACTCACGCATACCGGGCAAGCACCATAACCCCTGAGCCACTGGCTCCAGCCCCATCCCCAGCCCTTTTTATTTTTTTATTTTGAGACAGGGTCTTGCTAAGTTGCTGAGACTGGCTTTGAACTTGTGATTCTCTTGCCTCAGCCACCCAAGTTGCTGGCATTACAGAAATGCACTATCGTGCCCAGCCTTTAAATGAGGGCTTTTAATTCACTGAATTAAAATGGTAACCACAGCTCACAGAAGGCAGCACTAAGACTGACTGGCATACACCCATGTGACTGCTTCTCAACTCAACCTGTTGGGTCCTGATGGCCTCTATGAGACTTCCCAGGGACATCAAACAGGGATCTCAGGGACATCAAACAGGGATGTTTGATGTCCCTGGTATGTATTTCATAACTAATGTCCAATTCCTGTGTTTGGCGGTGTGGGGGATTAACCAGGGCCTCACGTGTGCGAAGCCAATGCTCCCACTGAGCAGCACTCTAGCCCATATTCTCTGGTTCTTTAAGACAAAGCATACATATATTCCCAAATACAAAGCAAGGTCTTGGGGGCTGTGTGATCAAGCGAGAGGCCAGTGCATCCTCTCTGCCCCAGACCTGGAATTTCACAGACAAGTGAGACCAAATGAAATAAACATTTCCATAGATAACTGCTGACAGACAACAGTTTTCACTATTTGAAGAAATATCCACAAAGTAAGGAAGATACTTTACCAAACAATAAAGACCTGCTCAAAACTATTAGCATTTTTACTGTATTAACTTACCGGAATTCCTAGGAGCTGGGGATCTACAGGCTGCCGAAAAGGTAAGGATTCCGGGTCCTGCCGATACAGCGCTTCTAGGGTTGGCATAAGTGCCTGGCGTAGCTCCTCAGGTTTGAAGACTGCAGTAGAAAACACCAGAAAGAGATATATGTAGTGGCTGCACAGAGCCCTGGAGATAACATTTAAGATCAAAGATCAAGCGGCTTCTACCTCCCAGCCACACTCTGAGGCATGGTGGGAGCTCTCATGAACCACCTTGAGAGTCCACAGGCCAAACACCAAATTCAGGGCTTCCGAAAACACAGTAATGTTAGGGTTTTGAAAACCTGCATTCAGGTTCTGAGGCAAAAGACAACACTGACTGTGGTTTGCTTCTTTAACAACAAGGTTTCCAACCTTAAAATATTATTGGAATAGAAAACAAATATAATTCTGAAATCTGTTTCGTGATCAAACTTATAAATAAAGCCAATTCACCAGAAGGGCCAAAGTCCTGGTGACACGTTTCTGCTCTTGGTTGTATTAAATTCAGACCACTTGAGACAAATAGCTACCTATCATAATTTCATTTAAAAGACATATACAGTAATTGGGCTACAATAGCCAGTATTTTCCCAAAAAAGGACCACACTATTCTCCTTCACATTTACCAGTGCCCATGGCTCCAATCCTGTAGCCAGTGCATTTCCTACTATGCCTTTTGGCTCTGGGGAACGAATTCAGGGACATCCTACTACTGATCTTCACCCCCAGTTCCTGCCCCTCCTCACCCTGTGAGACAGGGTCTTATTAAGTTGCCCAGGTTGGCCTCAAACTTGTAATCTTCCTGCCTCAGCCTCCCTAGGAACACCATGTCCAGCCCTCCTACAGTTTCTGTTGTCACCGGTACAAGAACTAATGCTGTCAAATACTTTCAACACCCACAGGCCTGAGCGGCACAGGCACACAGGCCCGGGAGACTCGTGTGTGAGCCAGGTGAGCTGGCAGCGAGCTACCAGCATCCTATATGGACCACAGAACCTCTTCTGCATAGAAAAATGGCCAGGGGCAACTGTGCCAAAGGAGTTCTGATGAAACAGGTTATTACGAGATGCAAATTTTCTTTTTTGTGTTTTCTGTCTTGGAAAGATTTTCTGTCCAGATGCAGTGGCGCATGCCTGCAATGGAGGATGGCAAGTTCAAGGCTAGCCTCAGCAACTCACTAAGACCCTCCCACAAACTAAACGTCCTAAAACCACTGTGAGTATAGTTCAGTAGTAAAGCACTCGGGGGCTCAATCCTCAGTACTTGCTGCCTGCCGCACTAAAAAAACAAAACAAACAAACAAAAAAAACCCCAGAAAATATTTTCTACAATAATCAATATGTGGTAAGCTGTAATTTAAAAATCAGATGTAAAATACTGTAAATATTTAAGCTTCCAGTCAGGCAGTGGCACACACTATCATTTTTCTGAGGAGGGTTCAACTTGTTAAATTCTGGAGAGAAACATCTGACTTCCATCAAATGAAGTAAAAGCTGAAGGTTAAAAGAAAAAGCCATCTTAATTCCTCTCTCACTTTAGAGGTGAAAACTGTAAGACCACAGAGCTTCCCCAGTGCTGACTCCCTGAGGAGCCAGGGACCCAGCAGTCTCCAAAGCATCCTCAGCAGATGCTGCCTCTCCCAGCCCACTGACTGCTGCTCCAGGCCCAGGCGAGCAAGTATACAGTGGAACGCAGCATACCTCACACTCACGCTGCCAAGCAAGCAGCAGCACCATGGCCTGAGCTCCAGTCTCGGAGACAAGCGCACATTTTTGCTTTTCACGAACTCCTTTTCCTCCATTAGGTTTTATATAAAGATAAGGTAACACCTGGCATTTTAAAAAATAACTCTTCATAAGAAAATAATTACTTAATCAATAGTTTTTTCAATCCTTCAGTCGAAGGGCTGGCAGTTTATGACCAAAAGGCATATCTGGCTTCCTGCCCAATTTATATGAGCTAAGTATAAAGAATATTACTTGACGTGTAAAAATTAATAAAGCTTTATTGGCATACAACCACATCTTCCATTTGTACGTTTTGTGTAGCTGCTTTTGTACTGTAACAGCCAAGTTCAGTAGTTTTAGTAGAGACATGTTATGTGTAAAGCCTGAGACACAAACTCTGCCCCTTTTTGGGAGGGGATGAATACTGGGATTAAACCCAGAGGTGCTTTACCACTGAGCATCATAACCAGACTTGGGATCCTCCTTGGCCTCACCTCTTAGTCTCTGGGATTACAAGCACACACCACCATAACCAGCACTAATCCTCACTCTGGACCATGTGATCAAAAAAGTGGAAATGCCCTTACTGGGGCAATGGTAGGAGGATTACAAATTCAAAGCCAGCCTTAGCAACTTAGTGAGACTCTGACTCATAAAAAAAATTAACAGGGCTGGGGCCGTAGCTTCATTTTTTTTTTTCTTTTTTTTTTTTTTTTTAAAGAGAAAGGGACAGTGAGAGAGGTAGAGAAAGAGAGAAACAACTTTATTTAGTTTTTCACATGGCTTTAGTTGCTCCAACACTTAGCTGTGTACGTGGTGCTGGGGTTTGAACCCGGGTCCCTGTGCTTGCCAGGCAAGCGCCGAAACCGCCGAGCCACCGCTCCAGCCCCCGTAGCTTCATGGCACAGCATTTGCCTAGCATGTATGAGGCCCTGGGTTCAATCCCAGTACTAGGAGATAGGGCATAATATGGCCTTTCACTGAGTTTGTACTCTGGGTGAATCCTTCATTAAATACTTATTTAAAGCCTATGCCAAGGAAAGCACTGGCACACTCCTATCTCCAAAGGGCTGAAGAAGTCATCAGTTGTATCTGAACCAAGTTCTCTGCTTGAGGCCAGCCTCAAGACCTCAGTAATGGTGGTGTACCATACTCAAAGTGCTCAGAGTACAGCTCACAGACCCCTGCAGAACTCCCATGCTGCTCAATGCAGCAGACACCAGCCACAGGGGACTACCGAAATTTAAATGAATCAGTAAAATTAATAACACAAGCAATTCAGTTCCTCAGTCGACGCTGTCATGTTTGAGTAGTCAAGAGCCACATGTGACTGCTGGCCACCATAAAAGCACATGTGACGTTCCTGATACTGCAAGAAGTTCTAGCACTTCTGTGGGTCCTTCTAGGCATCTGTGAGATCAAAACTGTTTCTCTAGGGCTGGAGCGGTGGCTCGGCGGTTACAGCACTTGCCGGGATACACAAGTACAGGGGTTCAAACCCCAGCACCCACGTACACCACTAAGTGTCAGAGCAACAAAAACCATGTGAAAAACTCAATAAAAATTGATTAAAAAAAAAAACAAAAACAACTGTTTCTCTAATGCTAAAATGCGTGTTTTGACATTCACCCAGGCCCATGGACAAGTCAAACCCAATGGTGAATAAAGCTGCTAACATCTTGGCAAGGCAAAAGAGTGGTGATGGAGAGGGGAAGAAGGGGAGAGAGGGGGAAGAGGGGGAGGGGGGTAAGGGAGAGGGAGAGGGATAAAGAAAAACCAAAGGTGAAAAAGCCAAGAGTACCAGGCTCTACTCAGAAATTGTTCCATTATGGTGACCAGTCTGCACTCCCAGGAAGATCGTCAGCCATTCAAGATTACTCTGGATGAGGTAGTAAAACCACTACTCTTACTCCATCTCAACCTCTGACACACCCTCATTCTGTAGGATGCAACAGGAAGTGTGCACAACACCAGTGCTGCTGGTGGCCAAGCTGAGGAGCTGCTTTTCTTCACAGACATGTATACTTTGCAAGAGCAATAGATGCGCAAGCACTGGTTGTTGGGTTCCGGTGTATGGCAGGCATTTTCCCAAAAATGAACTAGCCAGTTATTTCAAGGACAAGTGAAGGTGCTATTTTTTTGGGTACCAGGGATTGAATCCAGAAGTGCTTGACCACTGAGCCACATCCCCAGTCCTTTTATTTTTTATTTTGAGACAGTCTCAAAATTGCTTAAAGTCTTGCTAAATTGCTGAGGGTGGCTTTAGACTTGTGATCTTTCTGCCTCAGCCCCCTGAGCTGCTGGGATTACAGGCGTGTACCACCACGCCCAATCAGTGACAGTATTTGGACTTTCATCAAAAATTAAGAATTTTGGAAAACTTGTATCTGCCACATGAACTTGGCACTTTCCAAAATTTGTAAGATTTGAAGAGGCTGGCGGTGACAAAGGAATGCGGTCTTTTGCTTTTGGGTTGGTTTTTTTTTTTTTGGTGGGGTGGGGCACTGGGGTACTCTACCACTGAATTACATTGCCAGTTCTTCTTAGTTCTTATTTTGAGACAGTATCTTGCTAAGTTTCCCAGGTTGGTCCCAAACTTGTGAACCCCCTGGCTTAGTCTCTGGAATTACAGGAGTGTGCCAATGAGTCTGGCTTTTTTTTTTTTTTAAATTGTAGAATGAAGCATGCTAACTCTTGGAGAAAATATACAAATCAAAGAACCAACAGATGATGTCACGCACATACACATGCAAATCGCACAAGGACAAAAGATCCAAGGAAAAGGACAGACCCATGAATTGTGATGTCACAGGCAAAGTATGCTATGGGTTCCACACTGCAACTCACCTTCAACAACCTTCCACTTGCTGAATTCTGGATTACTGCCACAGCTACCTGAAAGAGCTATGACATCACTCCTTCCTTCACTAATGACCTGTCTGAGTGGGACTGGATTTTGTCACACAGTTCATCCCAACAATGGACCACAGCATACCTGTGAGTCCGGCTAAGTTCCTTTAGCCCTCTTCAAAATGTTGCAAAATTATAAAACATTGCCATTTTCTCACTATTCATTTGAGAATTGTGTTTTTCATAAAAATGCATTAATTGGTACCATGAAATAGATTATAAAATATTAATAAAAGTTTTAATTTCTAACAATTGACATTGTGGGATCATCCACGGAATCAAAAACTCTCTGGGGTCCTCAATGTTTAGGAGAAAAAGAGGCCTGGGGTCTGCTCCCCTCCATAATACAGGTCCCTTTCAGCTGTGAAGCTACATGGTCTCAGCTGCAGACTCTCCTCTGCAGCTTTTCCCACATGTGACACGCACCACCCTCAACTTTTGAGTCCTGTCTCCTATTGTGAAGGTCACTTGACGATTTTCTAACACCATGTTATCTCTTTGCTCTGGATGTATCTTAAGGGAGTTGCCTCCACCTTCCACTGCATGGCTGGTGTGTCCCACAGACTTCAGCTCCCAAACCTTCTTAACCCCTCCAACTTCCCATGCTGCAACACCAGGTCCCTAGGGTGAAGCAGACCCTCTTCTCCACTGCTGACTCTGGGTACACACACAGTTCCTTCACTACATCGGCAGAAACCTGCCACCTCCAGGGCACACATGTGCTGCCAGTGTCATTTTCCTACTTGATTCCTTCATTAGTTTATACCTTGCCAAGAACCCACACTCCTTAGCCAACTCTAAGCCCCCCCATCTGGAACATCTCATCTCTGAAGACTGCTCTGCGCTCTAGTTGCCCACTCGGCTGTAGCCCCGTCTCACATCTGCAGCATAAACGCTGCAGGTTCTCATGGCTGGAATCCGACTCATCGTTGTTCTCAGATGTAAAACTTAGGGAATGGCAGGCAAGAAACATAAAAGGGGCCGTGGAGTTACTCTCCTGCTCTAGCTCTCATTCCTTGACATGGAAGCTCAGTGCAAAGGAAGAACACTCCAGCAAATTAAAGAAAACACAACCTACTCTTTTTGCGTGGCTGCGATGGGGACGTGGACTGAGAGGAGGCGCCATTAGCACTGCTCTCTTCTTCCTCTTTAGCCTCCACCTTCACCTCGGGTTTCTTCTCATCCACTTCCATTGGTTCTGGCTTCTGTTCTGCTGCGTCTGCTTCTTCTTTAACTTGGGAAGACCCTTGTAAATCCTCCTCCATCATCTTGAGAAACAGAAGCACAGCTAGTACATCAACACCAATCCCCACCCCCACACAGCTCTTAGACGGTGCGCTGCACCCTCCGCTCCTTCCCCCACCCCAAGGAAAGCACCACATTTGTTTTCCACTGAGTTACTTCAACACAGGACCAGTGCAATTATAGACCTAATTTTAAAAATTTTAAATGTGAAAAGAAATTTTACACGCTCTGTATTTTCACACATAGGTTATTTCTAGTTTAGAATAAGTTTAGAATAAGTATCTTCAAAATCTAGGAAGGGGTCAAAAGCTCTTGCTCAAAGGTGGAAGGTGTGGTATAAACAGCAAGGAGCAGCAGAGACCAGCTAGCTGTAAAGCTCACGTCCCATCTAAAGGGTACAACTGGGGCTCACATCCAGACTGTTGCAACAGACGTAACTGACAGATGCTCAGTTCTCAAGAAAGTCTGAAATCAAAAGTCTTATCTGAAATTTCCTGGTTTAAAAAATACTGTACAGGCCTAATGAAACACACAAACTGGCTGGATTTGGCCCACAGGCCACCAATTCTCAGCTTCTGCCACAGATTAGAGCCAGTAAAGGAACCCCTTCTGCAGAACTAGAAATGAATGAGGAACTTCAACAAAAAGGTTGGGTAATTCAAACATTAAAAAATATAAGCCAGTGCTCTTCATTTCTGGCAAAGTAAGATAACCCCCCACCTTCTATTTTAGAAAGAAAAACCAATCTCTTTTTGAACCCATATTCAAACAGATTAAAATAAAACCTGGTGTGGGGATGTAACTCAGTGGTAGAGTGCTTGTCTAGCATGCACAAGGACCTGGGTTGGATCCCCAGCCTGCAAACAATCAAGCAAACCACAAAATCAAAACAACAAATCCAGGCACAACCATGGGAAGAGCCCCTGCTGCCCTCCCAACAAGGACATGTGGGTAAAGCTTCAACATAAAGCTACGGATTTACTCCTAAGAAAAAACACCCACCTCGGAGCGAGGCTCCCCCTTGGGTTCACCAGGATCAGGTTCAGCGTCCTCTGTCTGGATCTCTGCCTTCATTTCCAGCACCGGTACATCAGGCCCTGGCTGCTGGGTGTTGGTTTCAGCACTGGCCACGGAAGAGGGGGTGGGGACCCTGTTATCAATGCTGGTTGCTGCCTGAGAAAGCTGTGAAGAAATCAAAATCATTCATCTCTGTAAAGCAATACAAAAGAACTTCAACTAACCTACTGAGAGAACTGAGAGAATTTACCAGGAGGAAGCTCTGGCCAGGAAGGTGGTAACAGAAGAACAGAGCTCTCTAAATTCTATATAAAATTATTTTCTCCAGAATTTCAGCCAGGTGCAGTGGTGCATGCCTAACTATTAAGGAGACCGAGGCAGGAGGGTTGCAAGTTCAAGGCCTGCTTTAGCAACTTGGCAAGACACTGTCTCAAAATAAAATAAAAGGGCTGTGGATGTGGCTCAGTGGTAGAGTGTCCCTAGATTTAATCCCCACTATCAAACAAATGGAAATTATTTTCTTCACGTTTTCTACCTATATTATGGAACCTTCTAGTTTAACATTAATTCCCTTCTGTAAAGTTCATGCTTATGTTAAAAAGCTGAATTAAAAGCAAGGAGTAGTTACAAAGGGTGGGGAATCAAGCGCACATGTGCAAGCAGAACAGCCAGCGATCCTGTGTTACCTGCAGAGTGGTTGACAGTGGTGGAGTAAGCAAACTCTAAGAGAAGGAGCCACTGAAGTATTCTAACTTTTCAAAACCTTGGGGCTAGAGTGTAACTCAGTGGAGAATTGCATGTGTGAGGCTCTAGATTTGATTCCCTAACACCCGCCCCCTCCAAAAGTGAATAATTTATAATTTTTTCAAAGCCTTATCCAATGAAGTTGTAAGTAAACAAACAAAAAATACCATTAAAATTAAAAAGATCTTATTTAGGAACTGGGGATGACATGCATAAAAAGCCCTAGGCTCAATACCCAGAACCACAAAAAATTAAATAAAATTAAAATCTTAGAGACAAAAACAGGGTGAGACTAAATAAGCACATCTCTATGGAGAAATAGAAATAATAATGTCATTTTGGGATTGTTGCTGGGATTAATTCTGCCACTTAATGAACAATATCCTTGGCACCTAAGAACAAAATTAACATATTTCAGAGGGTGGGCGGTTTAACTTAGACTATAATAAAATTATACTAAAATTCAAAGTACACTTAGCATCCAGATGTGATGGGGACAGTACAGTCTTAAGGCCCCAGGCCAGTGGGAGGCAGGCTGGAAGGAATAGCACCTGAATGAGCAATGCCCACTGAGCCAGGCCACAGCATACAGATGCAATCACACTCCACCACCTCTACAGATGAACGGGTGGTTCTAAGCTACAAGAGGTATAAATCAGACTCTGCTGCTTCATTATAAAAAAAGAAAAGTCTTCTATAGACAGAAAAAAATTTGATAGGAGGATGAAAAGACAAATAATTAGAAGCATGACTTGTTTACCAAATCCTCAAAACAGCAGCAAAATAACTACCACATCTCAGAAGGGGAACACCCTGGGTGCATGTATAGTTGAAAGATTCTGGGGCTGGAGCGGTGGCTCAGCGGTTTTGGCGCTTGCCTGGCAAGCGGGAGGACCCGGGTTCAAGCCCCAGCACCACGTACACAACTGAGTGTTGGAGCAACTAAGGCCATGTGAAAAACTAAATAAAGTTGTTTCTCTCTTTCTCTGTCTCTCTCACTGTCCCTCTCTCTTTAAAAAAAAAAGAAAGATTCTACACCTGACCAGGTTACAGTATCTCAATAATTAATGATTTCTGCAAAGTCCTTTAATTAGGGGAATAATGTAAATTTTTGTCCTGCCACACACAGCCTTTGGCACCAATGCTGGAAACAAAGCACAGCTTGGGACAGTTCTTCTGGGGTGCAGGTTCTTTCTGGTACTGTACCAAGACAGTGTAGCAACTTCATGACAGAAAAGCCTGTTTGTTTGTTTTTTCTTTCCTTTTTTTTTTTGGGGGGGGGGGGGGGGTAACTGAGGATTGAATCCTGGGGCAATCAACCACTGAGTCACATCCCCAGCCCTTTTAATTCTTTATTTTGAGACAGGGTTTCACTAAGTTCTTAGGACCTTGAACTTGTGATCCCCCTGCTTCAGCCTCTAGAACTGTTGGGATTACAGGCATGTAATACTGTGCCTTGTAGCAGAAAATTCTTATGGGACCATTATTGTCTAAGATTCCTGGCCTGAAGACAACAGACTGAGAGAGGCTCACCGGTGTGCCAGGAGGCTGAGCGTGCACAGGTGTTGGCTGCTGCTGCGATGACTGAGGAGTGGCCACAGATGGGGTCTGGACTGGGGTTTGAGGTTGTGGGGTCACCTGGGCTTGGGCGGCTGCTTGGACTGTGGGGGTGCTCTGGGTTTGGGCAGCACTGGGCACTGAGCCAGGAGTAGGGGTCGGAGTCTGCCCAGAAGATGACACGGGAGTAGATGGCTGAGTGGGAGCTGCTGGCTGGGGAGGCGTCATCCCAGGTGGGTGCTGGAGAGATGGCATGCCAGCAGCTGTGGAAGCAGGAGGGGGTGTCGGGTGCAAAGGTGATTGTGTCACAGGTGGGCAAGGCAGCTGGTTGGCCTGGGGCCCCAGCATGTTCAGAGGGTTAGGGATAGCAGCACCAGGCACCTGACCCTAAAAGAAATGGACAGAGAATGTTAAAATCATCTCACATTTGAAAATGGGACAAGAAACTTGAAGAATTACATGTATGAAAATTTAATTATGGTTTCTTAATGAAGGCTGCTAGCTTCATAAGGATGTTCCATTTGTAAAAATTCAACAAGTTGTACATTTATAGTAATGCGCCTTTTTCAATAAAGTTAACCCTATAAATGTTTCTCATACTTTGATTTATGTAACTAAAAGAATTCTCAAAACTTCTGGCTTAAACAAACATTCATACAGTCACTCAGTTTATTAAGTGCAGGTTCCGTAACATGCACTCATAGCTTGACCATGGAGAAAGGCATTTCCCTTTTTAAAAGAAGTGAGTTATTAAAACACTAAAACATTTCAGTGTAGTGGCTCTCAACTAGGGAGACACTAAAATTATTTTCAGATCTTTGTAAAAAAAACAACCCACAAAGAGACAGAAAGAAACTTCATCACTATTCTAGAGCAAGGGTTGGTCCATGGGCTAAATGCAGCTGCCTGCTTGCTCTTGTAAATAAAGTTTTATTGGAACACAACAACATTCATTTATGTGCTCTTTACGGCTGCTTCTGAACTACAATAGCAGAGATAAATAATTAAAACTAAGATTACAGCATAGAAAGATGAAAATATTTACTGTCTGGCTCGTTACAGAAAAGGTTTACTGATCTCTGTTCCAGAGCAATAAGATGTTATGAAAAATCAGAAACTGGTCATTATTTAGTGAATATATCTAATATATTCAATGACTCATTCAGCATTAGATAAAGTTAAAAAATTAAGATGTGAAATTTCATTGTTTTAGAAGAGATATGACCTGTTTTAAATAACATGTAGGTTTTATACACAGGAGCAATGTGATGCACTACAATTAGCAAAAGGGGGGAAAGCAGTAAAATAAATGGAAAATAGTTGTCTTCAGCTTTAGACTGAATCATTAAAAACACCTTCAGCAAGAAGAGAGCTACTCCAATGATTCTGTTAACTTGACATCCCCCAGGCAGTGAGAGACAGGCAGCAGGACACATGACCTGAATCACTAAGAGAGAACTGATCTGTTTTTAAAATCCCAATGTGTCTCAGGATCATATGTTAATCTTAGATTTAAAAAAAACCACACACATACAAAACCCAACAAACCCAAATTCAAAGATCAAAACATAAAGCACATAAACATCCTCTTCCCAAAAATCACAATCCAATCTACTGTTCAACTAGAGAGGACAAAACAAATTCCAAACAATTAAAATTATTGGACAAAGTGGAGAAAAAACGAGGAGATGCTGGTACACGAAAACGACCATTCTAAAATTCGAATTTCCATGAAATCAAGACTGGTTCAGGTTACAGGGAAGCTGAGGCTATGTAAATGCTGGCAGCTGAGGTCCCCATAAGGAACATACCTGTGACACGCCTGTCTGGGCCGCTGGCTGCCCCATGCCCACGCTGTTCACACTCATCGCCCCACTGGATGATGGGAACTGGCTCTGCGGCATGAACTGGTTCTGAGTGGGCGCCTGGGCCATCATGTTGTTGGTGTGGGCAGCCATCATGTTGGGGGGCTGAGGCATCCGAGAAGGAGAAATGGCCATCTACAAGATAATAAGCATTCAGAGAGCTGCAGAGCAGAAAGTGCAGAACAGGGTCTACCAGTAAACAGTGCCACCAGAGACCCAAGGGCGACAACACAGAGTGCAGAGCGCACAGCTCGGCCCTGGAGACTGCCTCTCACTGAGAACCTCCTCACCTTCTCAACTGGGCCAACCTCTGACTGTCCTCTAAGTAGCAATCACTAGCATGCTGTATTGAAACACGCCTGTGAGATGTGGAGAAAGCAGCCTCAGGAGGGCAAGCTTGAGTCAACAGACACTGGCCATTTCTGCCTGGCCACACTGTCTGAGGCTGGCTGCCTGCTCCACTCTCAGAAAGCCTCCCTTCTTACAAAGTCACGAATTCCTATGGATTTGTTATTCCAACAAAAATAAGTAACAATCAAGCAATCTTCACTGTCATAAGATGTAGGAAATAAAGAATAATCCAAATACAAAGGCATGTTTTCAGAAGACACTTGAAACTCCCTGCTTAGAGAACATTCCTAATGAGAGGCACTTACCCCAGGAACTGAGGCCATGCTGTTCATCTGGACAGAGTGGTTCATGGGGGAAGCTGCACGTGGACCCATGGGTGGTTGTGGCAACTGGACGTTCCCCAAGGACATTGGGTTAAATGAATTCATACCTGTAAACACACCCACATGGTTCATTAGGAAAAGCACTCACAAGGAAACAGTATCACAGCTTGCCAAGTAAAGAAGATAGAACTCATGAACAACACAGACAACCAAAAGGAATTCACTCAACTAACCAGAGAATACAGTTCAGCAACAGACTTCCACACCCAGAGAAAATGGCACATGTGTGGCAGGGATGAGAGTGGGATGGGAGGGAGAGCTAGGGCAGGACAGGGATGTGAGGCAGAAGGCTGGAAAAAGGCAAACAGAGGAGCAAACCAGAGCTGATGTGCCCAAAGTGTCAAAGGAACAAGGCAGATGAGGGGCACTGTGAAGGAACAAGGCCCTGACCATCTACACAGGAAACGTTTCGTGAGACCAGTGCAGCCGGGTCCCATTCCCCTACAATTCCAAGCTTCCTGGCTAGGCTTACATTTATTGTTAGGATCTATGCTAACTGCTTCAACTCTGTTAGCACTTCTAGCATTTAGGAAGTGCACAAGGGCCAGCAAAATGCACCACAGCTCTGGCAATTTGCAGAAACACCATTACACTGACAAAGGCAGCAAGTAGCTCCAGACCACAGTGCCTTGTTCTTACTAGCTTCCAACAAAACTGCAAACTGTACGCTCTAAAGGTCACACGAGTCTTCCGGCAGAACTCCTACGGGAGTTTCTGGAGGTGCTGCCTTGACACCGCTGTAAGCTGTGAAATGGTCAAGAACATCTCTGTCCTGGATGCTATCTTCAGCAACTACCTACAAAGTGTCATCAAGGCCCATGAGGAATTCCCAGGGAGACTATCATTAAAAAAAAAAAAAAAACAAAAAACCTTTTCTTGACAGATTTACTAAGTAAGCAAGAGAAAAAAGATGGGCGGGCATGAAGAAACAGCCCCTAAAGAAACCCAGGTTTTCATGGACTGGTCTGTGCTGGCAGGGAAGAATCTGCAATCAACCAGCTGGGCCCTCCGATCCCAAGAATCCAGACCAAAGGCACGGCACCCAACAGCATGCAGCCGCTTTTCTAAACACTGATTTTCTAACTTTTTTTTATTTGTTTCACCTTCCAATCCAGCCCATCTAAACAAGCGCCTGATGAGTTCATCCCATGTCAGTTTCAGTATGCAGTAATTAAGACTGTCACAACTTTAAAATCCTCTTTTTCCATCCCAAACTACTGTGCTCATGGAAGCAAAGTCTCTTTCTTTAGAATCTAGATAATATCACCATCTTATTTCACAACTAGACAAACATCCTTATTGCTTGGGTCTGAATGTGTCAAAAACTGAAAGGCTTGCAAAAATGACCCTGGATCCTGAACGCCCCAAAAAAGAACCACAGAATTCTGACTTGAGAAAGAGCCTATAAAGTCGTTCAGAAAGATGCAACTCTAAGCCTGCTGTGCTTTCTGCACACAGGCTCCTGAAGCCAACAACTACCAGTCTATCTCAAACCCCACATCCCGGAGTGGTCATTGCTTGCCCCTCCTGTCCCCCACCTGCTTCAGGTACTTGCCATCTCAGGACTGGTCACATGCTGTCCTAAGCATCTGGAATCACCTCTTCTCCATCTGAAATGTTTCCTTTTCATACTATCCCTAATAGTAACGTCCAACACCTGATTTTTTAAAAAGTTCTAAATCCCACTTTTGATCTCTTTGAAGATCTTTGCTGTAATCTCTGAACAACTGAATCTTCCTCATCAACAAAAGGAATGGAAAGAGTAAGAGAAGGTTACAGAGACACATACAGGGAAAAAGGGGTGGGGGAAAAAAGATATGGCTCTTGCAAGTTAAACTCAAATATGGCACACAACAAACTGAATACCTTGAGAAACCTGCATGCGATTCACTGGCAGGGGCAGGGGCCCATCTGTGATGGCAAAAAAAACAAACAACTCTGGTTACTTCAAAGAACCCTTGACTCAAGAGTAAGGCATTTTCTATGGAGGACCTCAAACCTGAAGGGAAACAAAGTCTATGGCTCCAAAAACACTTGTATTTCTGATGCCAGTGCACTCTTGTAGAGAGCCTCCCACCACAGGACCGCCGCACAAACGGCTTCCATGCTTCTGGAAGAACATGACTCTACAGTCTTAAAAACGCCCAAATGCAGAAGAAAAACCAAGCAAACAGGCTAAGAACTGGTGGGAGGAATGCAGTCCTTACTTGGAGGTCTCACAGACGAGGCTGGTGGAATTACAGGAGGCTGTGCCCCAGGGGCTGGTAAAGCCGGCTGGTTACCCAAGATGCCTTGTTTATGTAAACGTGATCTCCGTTTTTCTTCTAGTTCTTTTTGTATCTTGTAGATTTTCTCTGCTAGTAAGTGATAATATTCATCCTAAAAAACAGTGACATTCAATATTAAGCAGTTACAATGGCAAAAAACAAATGATCTATTGTGTATGTTTTGGTGCTGGGGATTCAACTCAAGGGTCCTGTATATGCTAAGCAAGTATTCTACCACAGAGCTACACCCAGCCCAGTTTTTGTGTGATGAGAGGGGTACTGGGTATTGAACCCAGAGGCACTTCATCACTGAGCTACATCTCCAGCCCTCTTTATTTTTTGAGACAGGTTCTTGCTAAGATGCTTGGTGCCTTGCTAAGTTGCTGAAGCTGGCCCTGAACTTGGGATCCTCCTAGCTCAGCCTCCCAAGTTACTGGGATTACAGGTGTGTGACACCATACCTAGCTCCCAGACCAATTTTTAAAGTATATTGGCAAAGGTAATTTTCAACATGTCTCATAAATCAAAGGACCAAATTCTCCTTGTACTCTTATTGATTTTATTGAACTTATCAGCAGAGGCATTTATCAGCAGATGCTAAATGCTGTAACACATCATTGCACAATGGAGCCTCTTAGGTATTTCCTGACTCTGGTGATAACAGAACATAGCATTACAAAGAACATCCACTATGAAAAGTACATCCCAGGGATATACTGTGATTTTATGTACCCCTTATGCACCTGTAGTACAGGGCTTGCAGTTAATGAGCACAGTGCAGGAATCTCGTGTCTTACAAGGACATCTCCCCTGGTCATGGTCCTCAAGGTAAGGAGATCCCACAAGTTCTCCCACTTCTGGAAAATAACCAGACACAGCTCTCCCCACTGCAGGTACTGTGCAGGAATGGTTGTTGCTGGGTGACTTACCCTGCTGTTAGCAGACTCATACATATCTCCCTCCACTTTCTTGGCATAGGCAACAAGGTTCTCCATGCGACGATCCTTCAGAGCTGCAGGATCAGGGGTTGGGAAGATGGCTTGGACGCTGAAACGATAACACACTCTATCAACAACCTACTTTCTTCCTTTTTCTTTCTTTCTTTCTGGTGGTACTAGGGATGGAACTCAGGAGGGCTCTCCCACTGAGCTACATCCCGGGCCTTTTTATTTTTTATTCTGATACAGAGTCTTGATAAGTTTCTGAGGCTAGCCTTTAACTTGCAATCCTCCTGCCTCAGCCTTGTGAGTGGCTGGGTTCACAACCACCATGCCCATCCTCAATCTACTTTCAGGGTTCAACATGTGAAAACTACAAAACCAGGTTGGGCTCCCTCTAAGGGTAACACAATGCTGGGGAGAAACCCCCACCACCACCAAAACCCAAACTCTCGTCTCACACATGAACACAGGAAATAATCCTGACCTGTCAACTTATCTACACATCAAACATATCACTATCTTGCTATCAACAAATATGTGTTGTAGGATCACTTCAATAATAACATGACTTCAGGGCTGGAGCAGTGGCTTGGTGGATATGGCACTTGCCTGGCATATGCAAGCACAGGGGTTCAAACCCCAGCACCCACATACAAAACTAAGTGTAAGAGCAATGAAAGCCATGTGGAAAACTCAATAAAAATTGATTCTCTCTCTCTCTCTCTCACTGTCCTTCTCTCTTTGGGGAAAAAAAAAAGGAATAACATAATTTCAAACTTCTGAGTTTTAAACTATTTATTACAAGACTCAAAAGGCAACTAGTTGATTAACTTCGTCTTCTACTTAATGATAACTAGCTTTAGAAAGTTAACTTAATTTTCTGTATGGTAACTAACTGGATAGTTATGCTTCTTGTACTCAGCAGATCCAACACCCCCCCCCCCAATTCTCAGGAATTGCTGCAAGTATAATTTATCTATTTATTATTTTTTTATTTATTTATTTTTACCAGGCATTAAACCCAGGGGGCACTTTACAACTGAGTTAAGTCCCCAGCCTTTTTTTATTTTTTGAGACAGGGTTTTAAGTTGGTGAGGCTGAGCCTTGAACATGTGATCCTCCTGCCTCAGCCTACTGAATCATTGGGATTATAGGCATGTACCACCATGCCCGGGTGCAAATATAGTTTTGAGCCACAAAATAACGCAAAGCTCTTGAGCTAATTCTCAGAGTGCAGAGGTAAAGAAGTCAGGCTGCAGTTCATGCCCCTCTGCTCTCTGATGCCTATGCCCACTAGGGACCAAGGGTATGGGAAACCCTGCATGCCCAGGGAAGCCTGGGGGGTGGCATTCCTAAAACAAGTGTGTGCCTCTCTGCAACTCCTATTGTACAGTCACCTGGGGCCAATGGGAAAATAAGGAATAAAATCAGACATCTATGAAACTGCAAAACTGCAATGTAAACAGTGGGTAGAGTGGGTACACACAGTTTATGTACTAGATGGCTCCGAAGGTCCTGAGTGACATGTTCGTGCCAGCCTTTTCGAACTCCAGTGCTGGAAGGAGGTGCTGCTGCAGGTATCGTGCTGAGGCTTCCGAGGTTGCCAGAGTTTGAGCCATCATTCATCAGTGGGCTAAGGAGGGAACAAGGGCACTCATCCAGCAAGTCAAGAGACTCAAACACAGTCCATCTCAGCAAAATGTAACTTAAAAGTTAAAGCTAGGAGAAGGAAGCATTACATAAACAATACTCAATTTATACGTAATCCATTCTGTTCTACAATTTTAAAGAGAAAGAAAAATGCCATTCCCCTCCCTATCACCCCATCAATCTTCTTTACCACATGCTGAGAAAGGCTACAGAGTTGTGTGTGATCTCTGCTCATTCGCATGCCCATCTGTCCTTCAGATAAGAACTGACCGAAACCTGGGTCTTACTTGGTGGCCCCCAGGGAAGTTGGAAGAGCTGATTCTGAAATCAAGTTTGGTGGCTGCTGATCTGCTGTTATTCCTCCTGCTGGAATGTTCATTGGGTTATTTCCTTTAAAAACAAAGAGAAAAAACAAACATCAGTTAACTCCTAGACTATAACTTCCATTTCCAAGCTCTAAAGAGACAAGCCACCACATCAACGAGTGAGCCACATGAGTCAGAGCAACGGACAGTGTGGCAAGAACGCTGAGGGGTGTTCTCAGTAATGGCAACCACCTGTACAAATTCTGTTGCTTTCTCACTCTATAACCAAAGTAAGGCATGTTCTGGAGGCTAGGTGGAGGTCTAAGTGCACTCTATGGCTGTGGGAAAAAACATCAATGGCCTATACGCAGCCTCCAACATGTTTTTTTTAAAGTAAGAGAGAGGGACAGTGAAAGAGAAAGACAGAATTAATTTTATTTAGTTTTTCATGTGGCCTTTATTGCTAGATATTTTACTGTGTACATGGTGCTGGGGTTCAAACCCACATCCTTATGCATGCCAGGCAAGCACTGTAACTGCTGAGCCACTGCTCCAGTCCTGCAGCCTCCAACTCTGATTCTGCCTCATTAATGCTATACCCTAGACAACTAAGATGACCTGTTTCATATCTTGAATCACTTTCTTTCTTTCTTTTTTTTTTTGGGGGGGGGGGAGCTATCAGAAAATAAAAAATTAAGGATAGAAGAAAAATCTAGAAGTCAATTTATCTTCAATTTTCTTTTCTTTTTTTAATTTTTCTCAAAGAAAGAATCAATTTTATTTAGTTTTTCATGTGGCTTTTGTTGCTCCAACACTTTATTGCGTACCTGGTGCTGGAGTTTGAACCCACACACTTGTAGGTGCCAGGCAAGCACTGTAACTGCCAAGGCACTGCTCCTCTCTATTTTTTTTTGAAAGAGAGAGGGAAAGAAGAAGAGAGAGAGAGAATCAATTTTATTTATATATATTTTTTCATCTGGCCTTTGTTTCTCTGACACTCAGTTGTGTACATGGTGCTGGGGTTTGAACCCAGGTCCTTGCGCATGCCACGTAAGCCCTTGAACTGCTGAGCCACCATTCCAGTTCCTCAATTTTCATAAAAAAATTAAAAAAGGTTGCGACTCGGAGAGAAGTTAATAGAATTGCCTAAAATTATAGCATTAGCAGGAGTGGGATCAGAACAGAACTTGGGTTCTTAGATCTCCAACCTAGTCTCCTGGCCTCTATTCTATCTGAGAGTCATTACTGAAGTTGTTTTCCGAAAAGCAATAGAGGAGACGGTATTAACTAGTCAAGTCCAGAGTAATTTCCGAGTCTCAAACACTTGTGCTGCTGGGAAGAGGCTAGCTTGCCTGCCTGCCTTCAGAAGCAGCACTGCTCATGTAGCCCAAGTCTGACGTTAAAAGTACTGTGGTCATTTGGAGAAAAGCAGTAAGGAAACAATAAGCAGCAATGGCAAAAACTGTGGAGATCTGTGAGCAAATGTCTAAAGGCTGGCAACTGACAGGCTGGGGTGACAAGAGGCAGTGACAGTAGATCCACCCAACCTGTAACAATAGAGCTTCTGAGAATCCTGTCGCTGACTGGCCTGGGCACAGACTGGCTGCTTCAAATGGTGGGTGGACCATGGTTAAGACGTGCCAGGAAGCGTCTGCATTAAATGAGCATCCACCTAAGTGTTACAGCTGTGGGTCTGACCTGTGAGATTCTGCGTGGAGCCACGTGGCGCAGCCTATATGGGAACTCTCTGGCAGAAGCGGCAAAACACTGCTTTGCTTGTCAATGGCATCCCTTTTACAAGCACGGAGCATCGCATCAGAAACCTCAGCTTTTTCTTAGAGGTTTGTTATTTCAACCACTCAATTTTGAAGTACAAACAACTGAAAAGCCATGGGTTCCAGTAAGAACTGTCATCTGTTTGGTGCACTGAGACAAGAAGTTCTTGAGTTCCTTCACCTACCCAGGGGATTGAGAGTCCTCATCTGCTGGTGCGCTGGAGGCTGTGCTGGTTGCTGGCCAGGAACCTGAGGCTGCAGCGGCGTCTGCGGCTGGTTCATGTAGGGGAGTCCAAGAGCAGCATAGGCTCGCTGCATGGAGCTGGGGTCTATGGGATTTGGGTTACTTAAAGAAGTGGCATTCTGTTGCCCCGTGCCAACAGAACCAATTGTGTTTTGAATTCCACTAGCTGGAGACCCCAGGATGGCTAGAAGAACAAATAGACAGGCAAAAAAGGTAAATAAAATGGAGAAGCCCACACATTATTTAAAAACTACTGAGAAGCAAATAAAATCTTATCAAAAGACCATGCCTGTGTGTCATAAAGCACTAATTTTTTTAAAAAAAAGCTACTGACTGAAAAAGGAACTATACTGAAATAAAGAACCCTATTCTTTCTAGCTATTCTATCTGGCAGTAGTTGAAGAATAAAAAGTTCAAGAAAATCTGTGGTTTTATCCTAGAAAGCAACAGACCATAAACATTGCACAGATTACTTAATAAATATTAGCAGGTGGGGGATGTAGCTCAGTGGTACAGTGCTTGCCCAAAATGTGTAAGGCCCTGGACTCAACCCCCAGCACTGTCAAAAGAGTGGCAAATGTGTGACAGCAAAATGCCCTGATTCCACAGCGCTCAGCAGCCACCAAGGTGCCTTCTTGCTACCCTTACCTCACATCCTTCATCCCTTCCCTGCACAGGTACAGAGAGATTAGTTAAGTGACACTGGTAATTAAGTTTTCATTAATAAATCTAGGATGTGATCTTCCAAATATCAAAATTGAAATTTCTCTAAATTTACACATACGACGGTAAAACTAACAAAAGTCTTTCTTGTGGGGATTTTTATACAGGAAGCAAATGCTGGCCTCTCTATCTGAAACTGTTCAAGAACTACGGCACTTGACTAACTTAACTGATATGGCTGAAATTAAGGGACAGAGTGAGTCCTGAAGATTCCACATGGGTTTTCATTTATATAGGCATCACTTCAATACCACTGACGTTCAGGACTTGGATCTGCCCCTCAGCTTCCACTACCTGGTATGAGGAGAGGCTTGTAGACCACTTGTCCCCCATCTAGCGGACTAGCCCCAGGAGACTAACAAAATGCCATTCTAAAAGGCTGTCAAATTAACTGAGATGACCCTCAACTTTCATTTCCTTGGTCACTAGAGGTTCAGTTCCAAACACCCACCCATCCAACCTGTCCATCCAAATATCTGATGATATTCGCTATACTATTTATCGTTACTCTTTTTTATTTTTGGAGGTGCTTGGGATCAAACCCACAGCCTCATGCAGACTAAGCAAGCATTCATCCATTGAGTTACAACCCTAGCCCAATTTTTGCATGGTGGGAGGAGTACTGGGGTCACTTTACCACTGAGCTACATCCCCAGTCCTTTTGTTTGTTTTAAAGAATGAGCCGATTTTATTTATTTTTTTTCATCTGGTTTTTGTTTTTCTAACACTTAGTTGTGTATCTGGTGCTGGAGTTCACCCAGGTCCTCGCACATGCCAGGCAAAAGCACTCTGGCTGAGCCACCTCTCCAGGCCCCAGTCCCAGTCCTTTTCATTTTTTATTTTGAGACAGCATCTTGCTAAGTTGCTTAAGGCCTTTTTGTAATAACTTTGGCACTTCAGAGTCATGTTAAAAATAGCAGCTTAGCCTGGTAGTGGCATACACCTGTAATCCAGTGACTTGGGATCACAAGTTTAAGGCCAGTTCTGGCAACTTAACCAAGACCTTGCCTCAAAACAAAAAAACAATAAAGGCCATGGTTGAAGCTCAGTGGTAGCCTGTCCTTGGGTTCAATTCCCAGCCCCTTCCTTTCACACACCAGCTTAAAAAGTTGATACAACATAATTTTCTGACATAATAAAGCACTATCATGGGCAGTGCTCAGTGGTTAGGGCAGTGCTCAGTGGTTACGGCACTTGCCCAGTTCAAACCCCAGCACCATGTACACAATTAATTGTGTCTGAGCAATGAGGGCTACGTGAAAAGCTAAATAAAAATTGATTTTCTTTTTCTCACTATCCCTCTCTCTTTAAAAAAATAAAAATAAAGCACTATCATAAAGCCTTTCTTTTAAATTCAGACCACTAATGTATAAAAGCACTATTCTTTTAATCATCACTTCAAGCATAATAAACAGCTCAAATACTTATCAGAGTAACTTAATTAAACTGAAATGTGTAAAAAAAATTCTTGGTAATTACCCATTCCATACTATTAAGCTTTCTAATAAGGATATTCAGATCTCAAATTCATTAACACTCATTAGACACAATTATACACACCAAGCACCTCATTATTATAAATGAAAAGCAATTCCCAAGGTACACCTTATGACAAGTGTGCAGATGAAAGTCGTATACAATAAATACCTTTAAAAGTATTTTGTCCAACAGCTAATAGTCCCTGAAACTTCTAAGCATTTGTTCATCTTACTTCTGAAATCAACATGCTAATTTGGGAGGGGAGATTACTGAAGATTGATCCCAGGGCCTACCACACACCAGGGAGTGCTCCACCACTGAGCTACACTTCCCCAGCCTGCCTGCCTGCCTGCCTATTTAGGCTGAGGCCTTACTACATCACCCAGGTGGAACTCTGTGGTCCCCCTGCCTCAGCCGCTCAAGTAGCTGAGATTAATAGGTGTGTGTCTCTCCATCCAGCTCTTACTGAATTCTTTAAAAAGAACCATAATATAAAAGGACACATACAATTAAGGGTTGTGGGCATGGGAGCATGACTGACTGGAAGGGGAGTCAGGTAAAACAATCACCAGGACACCACCAGCACCCTGTAAAAGTTTTCCTGATCCTTCTTTTAATTCTTATGGGGCCCACTGGGTCTCTGCTTTTCTTTCTTTCTTTCTTTCTTTTGAAGTAAGAGAGAGAGCTAACTTTTTTGGGGGGGGGGTTTCCCTTTATTTGTGTATATGATACTGCTGGGGATAGAACCTGGGACCTGGTGCTTGCCAGGCAAGTGCTCTATTACGGAGCCACCTCCCTAGCCCTGGGTCTCTGCTTAGCTTAAGGCATTTACATGTGTCCACTCACTCACTCAGCCAGGCTCCCAAATACATGGCAATCCTGCACTCCCAGTAGCTTAGAATCTGCCAGGAGAAATAGAAGAGTACTCCAATCATCACCTAACTCATGTCAAATTGCAGCTTGCAACACTGAATCAGAGAAAAACATACTTATTCCCCCTCCCTAGACATCCCTGGAAGGTGGGAACCCATGTGAGACTCAGCTTGCTCTTTACCTACTACGAGACTTTTGAAATGCCATGGAGAGTCCAGGGGACTTGCAGCCCATCTAATGCAGTGAGCAGCTGCCCCCAAGCGGCCCTGTCCCAGCATGCTGGGACTCTTTAAAAAACAATGGATCCAGTGCTGAAGACAGCAATGCTTCGTCCACCTGTATCCCCGGGAATGAGGTATTCTAGTCACCCATTTTCCATATTATTGATGTTGACCTCTTTGGTCATTTTGCCATTTTATATCTTTTTTCCGTTCTAGATCTTAATGCTGTGATTCACACATCATTAGCCCTTAGGATGTCACACCACACCCCACAGTGTCCCAATATGCTAGCAGGGGTTCCTCTTCCTGGCTTGTCAGGTAGTGTGCCCAAAACCACACCATCTGTATTTGCTCCCCAACATCTTCTCTGCCTCACCACACTCCTTCTGTTATGCCTTAAGTAGGAGCCCACTGCTTATGAAACAAAAGGTCAAGTTTATAGTGGGTTGTCTGGACTTTCCATCACTCTTCATGTTGGAACAAGGCAGTCTTTCCCTGGTGAGTACTAAGAGGTCCCCTGTACAGTCCATGCTGTTAGTTTAGAAGCATTCATTCAGTTAACCAGTCCCCATTTTTAATAAAACGGAACTTGATGGTAGAAATTCAATGAAAACTGCCACAAACCAAGTTTCAAAGCTTTGTCAGGATGGTGGGAGACATGTCACTGAGCAGCCACGGTAACCACTCTATTCATCCCTTAGCTTTCTACAGAACTTATAGCTCTCTCTGCCAAATTTGTAGGCACCACCACAATGCCTTGTGAACACTGTGCAGGCCAGGACTTACCTGGGACACAGCCTCTCCCTGTGCACAACACAAGCCCCCAGAGCCAGGAAAAATGTTCTTTGTCAGGCACCACCCAACTCTAAGACCTGCACTTCCACCACTGACACCATGTCATTCCCGCAAAAGCCAAGAGATGCAGGAATGGTGACTCCATGTTACCCAGAGGGCCAAGAAGCTGCTATTCTGGTGAAATCCATCACCAATGACTAGTGCTGAAGCCAGGGACAACAAAGCCACTGCTCTCTCGACAGGCATTCAGGGCCCTGTTCCCTCAGTCTGTCAAAGAGGTATCTAGAGACTCTGAAGAGTTCAAGTGGCCCAGAGGGCCTGGTCAGCTCCCAAGTAGGCACTTGGTGAGGGAGAGGTGTGAGGAGGAAGATTCTGACTCCATATTAGCAAAGAAAGGCAGATCAAACAACCAGACACCAAAAAAATGAAACAACAGCCAGGCCAAGTAGTGAGGACCAAGATAACGGGAGGCACTGGACCAACAGGCTGGAGGAGTGCTGCTGTGAGCAGTCGGCAGGGCTCGCGCTGGCCTGAGCCCGAGTCTGGAGTCAGGGCTCACCTCAGAAGCTCTCATCTAACACTCCTTGTGGAGTTCAGAGTTGGGAAACCATGACTTCTCTTGGAGAAGTGCTTCTTCCCCGTTCTACAACTCCAACATGGACACCTTGCCTTCGCAGCGTCCTGAGCAGAACATCCCAGATTCTAATGTGCTTGCACACCAAGCACCGGGAATTTGTTCTAAAAACCAGATTCTCGTGGGGTGGGGGCTGGAGCGGTGGCTCAGTAGTTATACTGCTTGCCCGGCATGTGCAAGTACATGGGTTCAAATCCCAGCACCCATATACACAACTAAGTGCTAGAGCAATGAAAGCCATGTGAAAAACTAAAAAACTAAAAAAATAAAAAATAAAAAATTGATTCTCTCTCTCTTAAAAAAAAAAAAGATTCTAGTGGGATGCAGTGGTGCACACCTGTATTTCTAGTGACTCAGGAGGCTGAGGCATAAGAATTCCAAATTTGGGGCTACAGCAGTGGCATAGCAGTTACAGTGCTTGTCTGGCATGCACAAGGATCCAAGTTCAAACCCCAGCACCACATACACAACTAAGTATCAGAAAAAAGAAAAAATAACCAGTTGAAAAAATAAGATTGATTCTCTCTCCTGCTGTCAAAAAGAAAAAAAAATTGCAAGTTTGAAGCCAATCGCAGCAACTCAGTCATCTCCAAAACAGAAAAAAAGGTAGGGGGCTGGGTTGGGGTTGAAGTTCAGGAATAAAACACCCCTGGGTTCAATTCCTAGTACAAAAAAAAAGCAAAAAGAAAAAAAAAGCTGATTCTAATATAGGAGGTCTAGGAGGGACCAAATCTTACCCACAAGGCCACATGGGTCCTAACAGAGGAACTCAGGCACTTGTCCACACAGAATTTATTCACTAAAGGTTGATAGTGGAAAAATCCTAAGTATGAATGAAAGCTGAAAATTCTATGATAGATGGATAACTCTAGACTGGTAATTACAGAATTTCTAGAAGACAGTTCAAAGAAAAATCAAACAGAATCTCAACATAGGCCAAAAATATAACCAATGGTCTGGGTTTTGTTTCAAAGAACATCAGGTTAGTGCCACAGGTGATTCTGGAAGGTTCACCAACTATAAAAGTTAGAGAGCAGGATGTGTGCCCATCATGGAGGTGTTGGGTAAGCTCAGCATCTGTGGGACACACTGCCCAGAAGGCAGAGTCTTAGGCGTGCCTGGTGCCAACTCCATAAAGCAGGTGCTGGGGGGGCCTCAACAGAGCTGTGGTCTTCAGCAGCTCGCCACAGCCCACCTGAGTCTAATCACACCCATCCTCATAGGCTTCCAGTGAGCCAGCACTATTCCTGCTGTCCAGACATCCTTCCACTGGTACTTTGTTCAAGCTGGCACCACCCAGCCAGTCCTGGCATACACCAATTCTTCCCCCACCCAAGGACCTCTGCGAGCCTGGCTTGCCCCCACTCAAATCCCCTGAGTGGGAACACCATCCACATTATGAGGACGATGACAACAACAATGGAAATGGCAGTAACGAACACGTGGTAGGTGGTATTTACTGTCGACTAAACCCAGGGGTGCTCTACCACTGAGCTACACTCACAGCCCTTTTTTAATTTTTAATTTGAGACAGGGTCTCAAAGTTGCAAGCCTGGGTTTGAAATTGCCAACCTCCTGCCTCAGCCTCCCAAGTTGCTGGGATAACAGGCATGCACCTCTGTGTCTGGCAATCACATTATTTTTAATGCATATTTTCTGTCTTTAGAACCAAATTTTAACCAATTGAAGGATCAGATTCTCATTTGCCTCTCTGCATTCTAGAGCAGGTTCATACACTATAAGCACAATTTGCTTTAGAAAAAGATAAAAATAACAGTAAATATTTACAAAATCGATATTGCTAAAACCTTCTCACTTGTATAAGCAACTCTATACTCATAAAACCATAGTGCTACAACCAAAAGAACACACTTGAGCCTGAAATCTAATTTAAGAAGATTTAGAATTTTAAAAGTAAGTGTTTTTTCTTTTCTTTCTTTTTTTTTTTTCCACTACAAACTACCAACATCTCACCGGGAGCTCATTGAAACCTTCCCTGAGATGCTGCAGTACAAAATCACCCTGGTAACACCTCCCAGTATGACTAGGAGGAAGACTGTGGCTTACCACTTGAGAGAGCACATACCAAGTCAGCTTTCACAACTCAAGCAGTTACAAAGATGTTAAGAAAAACAAACCACATATACTTCTTTTCTTTATTTGAAACAAAAAAACCACACGAGTATTTCTTAAAAAGAGAAATCATGAAAGTTTACAATTGTCATGGCGGTATATGCTAAACCCAAATCCCAGAAACACCACAGTCCCAAATTAGATGTTAAGAATGAAATCCTAGCTCATTACTGATGGAATTAATATTAAACAGCTACAGATTCAACAGGTAGTATTTCGGCCCCTAAAAGAGCCTATTAGTAAAATGTGTTTTAAAAGCACAAGAAATTAACCACCACAATATACTAATTAAAAAAAAAAAAAAGGTTTACAGTGACTTGGAGGAAAGCAGACGATATTCCCACAAGACCTATTATCCTAAATACCTGGCTCGAGAAGACCCAGCATCTTAGAAGTTCACTTTATTGAGATTCCTCTGTTGGGAGGGAAGATAACAGGCCCCAGGAACACAGAAATTTCTCTATGTGCCAAAGGTACCCCGCTGTTCATGAAGCCTGTACAGTGTCAGGCTGCAGCCCCTCAGGAGGGCAGGATGCAGGAAGAGGAAGCCAGAGGGGTGGCAATGGAGCTTCACTCCATGGCATTCTCAAGACCCGAGTGCTAGTTCACTTCTCCCTGTGACACTCAGAGAAAGCCACAAAGAAAAGCAGCACGCGTTCCTCAGGCAGCAGGGGCCTCAGGAAGATCATGGAGAAGCATGAAGAATGAATACTTGGAACAAAATCAGGGGAAGAAAGATGGCACAGACAAGATGGAGGAAGATGAAGCTGACCATGCTGAAAGATCACTGAGGGACGGTGCAGCTCCAGCCTGAGGGTGACTAGGGCCCCACAGGGCACTTCCTAGCTGTCCGACACACCCAAAGACCACAGTTTCACGTCTGAAATGAAGGGAAAGGCCTTAAAAATGAGAAGAGATATTCATCCTTTTCACTGCTCTGATGCCTACAAGAAGCAGGGATCCTGGAGGCCACATCAGGCCTCTGATAAACAGAGATAAGCACAGAGCTAATTGTGCTAACGATTACAGAGGTGGCTCCAAAGATGACGAAACAATGGGAATGAGCAGAATGTGCCCATCCTGCGGCAGACTCCCCCATCTGCAGCTGAATAAGTTGTTAATTATACAAGCAGGTCTGGGAACTGCATTTCTGAGTAGAAAATATGATTCACAAATGGCTCCACATAGGATTTTTACACTGACCCAGCCTAGCTGATAGTATTCAGGCTTACTTTAAGAGAAAGGGGTCTAATTCTAAAAGCAGTGTCCTAACTGCCCCCTGATGTTGCCACTATTTTAAGTGACATGGCAGTGAAATCAGCACACGTAGTCTCTGGTAGAAAATACCACATTTTCACATGAGCTCTTCGATCAAAACAACCTTGCTGTTCTGCACTCCTTCAAGTGCAAGTACACAGAGGGGAAGCAGTGAGGGTGAACGAAAGCTTGACACAGTCATGGCCGTTCATGTTTACTAACAGCCCATCTACCCTCGGAGCCTGGCTACACCTGGGTCTCTGTCCACCCTGCCTCACCCCTGCACTCTGTGGCTGGAAACCCCTGCCCACTCCCTACCTACTCGAGACTCTTTAGAAACAGCTTCTAGTCTCATCTCCGAGCTTCTCTGCCCCCGTGCTCACTTACTTTGCTGGTTTCGCTTGTCACTGGCATTTTTCAAAGGGAGGCAAACAGGACAGTCATGTCGTGTGCAGTTCTTCCAATGAGAGATGATTTGTCGTGAAGATGCACAATGGGCAACTATGACCAGAAAAACAACGACATGTTATTTTTCTATCCAAATCGTCACACTTTCTTTCAATTACACCTAAATTATAATGCCAGATTCCATAAGAAAATGGTAACAAGTGTAACCATAACACAGTATAGGCAGTCCTCAACTTACAAACACACTGCTTTCCAAAATTTGTAAGTTGACAAAAACTTCTCGTGTAAGCAATGTTATGAATGATGGGTGATTAAGGTTCAGCCCACAAAACAAAAGCTAGTCAACCTAAAATACTAAACAACTGCAATGAAAAATAGAACAAATGTAATCCTGAAATGTCACTACTCAAAATAAAAATGTTTATTACGTTTAAAGATGAAACCACCCAAATGTTACAGCTGAAGACTTACAGCTAGAGAAAAGCGAATGAGAAGACCGTAGAGATCCCAAAAGGAAGCTTGGGTGCTTTGCAAAGTACTTGAGAGGGTACCTGACCCTGGTGATTCTCAGTCTTTATCTTCTAGCATCTAACCTTACCCTTCTCCATGTTTCTATTACCATCATAGTTATTCTGGGAACTCACAACTCATGGGAGAGAGGGAGACCAGGGAGAAACTTTCATTAAGGTTTATGAGCACAAGTAAGAAGAGAAGCAAAGAGAGTAAAGATAATAGGAAGGTACAGCTGGTGACAGGAATCACTTTCTTGAGTGGAACTGAAGTGTCTGGTAAAAGAGGGGAACAGGGGCACATCATGTGCCTGATTCACTACCTCCAGAGGGATGACAGGTACAGTTCCCCGCATCACTGCCAGTCACGCAGGACAACTTGGCTGACACCAGAGTAACATCAAGACAAAGGGCAGAGGCACAAGGCAGTGGGCCACTGCTGCCTGAGTCCTTAAAACAACTGCAAGACAGATGCGGGCGTGCAGGAAGGGTGTGTGCCCGACTCTGATGTGCTACGTTTGTTGCCCAAAATGCTCCAGACATTTACAGCAAGGATCTCTCAGTGACAGAAGTTTTCCGTAAAAAGGAGGAGGAAAAGAACAAACTCAGGGCACAGCCTCAAACAGTAGAGGGTCACAGAGTAACAGAAACCCAAGCTGCCTTTCTGCTCAGCAGGCAGGCCTTGCAGGGGCAGCAGAGAACTGGTGTGGGGACTGAGAGCAGCTCGTCCTAGGCTACACCCAAGGGCAGCACCTCAGCTGCGGAGTCTTCTGATATCAAGAGCTTCTGAACAATAATAATGGCACAATCCCCCCCTGGCCGCTGCTACTAATTCAGAAAAGGGCACTCACCTTGGCAGGCCTTCCCAGCCTGACAATGAGTCATATGATTCAAAACGTTTTTCATGGTTCGACAATGTGGGAGAGAGCAGGCCCGAACCTCGCCATTGGCTTGTTCTCGTCGCTGACATTTGTGGGCATGGAGCAGTAGAACCAGCTGCTGCTGTATCAGTTTGCGCTTCTCAGGGTCTGCAGTGGGGCCTGTTGCAATTGCTTGTGTGGGTACAATTCCCACTGACGTCTGCATTTGCGTCTAAAAACAAAACAACAAAAACACTGCATTAAGCTTTTAGAGTTTCAACTCCTGCTCATTAATCATTCCACAAACAAATGTGAGAGTGGTCAGATAAAACTGGCTACAGAGAAAAGATCTTCTGACTTTCAGAAGATCTAGAAGCAAAGAAACCAACCCAGCTCAGATGCAAGGCTGATTCAAGTTCCATTATCAAAACAAGAAAATGACCAAAACCCAACTTACTATACCACATCCAACCAATGGAAAAGCTGTGTACTGGGCTGGAGCGGTGGCTTGGCAGTTATGGCGCTTGCCTGGCATGCTCAAGTACATGAGTTCAAACCCCAGCACCCATGTACACAACTGTGTGTCAGAACAACGAAAGCCACGTGAATAACTCAATAAAAATTGATGCTCTCTGTCTGTCTGTCTGTCTCTCTCACTGTCCTCCTCTCTTTAAAAAGAAAAGCAGAGCTGTGTACTATGCAGCCTGCACCACAGGAAACTGTTGCTTTTGTAGGTCCCCAATGGCAAACGCTGGCAACCTCACAGGCTCCACCCCATTAAGGAGACTGCCAAGGCAAGAGAAACTGCAACATATGCAAACATCTCAAGTAGCAAAAAGAATCAGCACCACACCTTTTACTTTCCGGGTATGTTTTTGGATTTCACTTGCAATTTGAAGAGTCACTGCCTTTCCTAAAGAAAAATGCAGCAGCTATTCTTAGTACAATCATCCTGTATGAGTCTAACATTTTCTTTTCTTTTCTTTGGTACCAGGCATTGAACCTGAACAGGGACACTTAACCCCTGAGCCACATCCCCAGCCCATTTTGTATTTCAACAAAACTTGCTTACAGTCTCTAAATTGCTGAGGCTAGCTGTGAACTCATGATCCTCCTGCCTCAGCCTCCAGAGTTGCTGGGATTACAGGTATGCGCCACTGCACCCTGCTAAGTCTAACCTTTCTTAAGAAATGCTTTTGTCTTTCGATTACATTTCCATTCTGACATCTGGCAATTGTTTTCAATAAATATTTGATGATCTGCTAAAAATATAGAAATAGAGTTTGCATGTCTCCACCTGTCTGAAACAACAAGCCAGTCCAAGTATACCTCTTAAATGCAAAGCAAATGGAAATGACCTGTGGAATCTTCTTTACAAACTACCAACATTCTACAGACAAGCTTACTACAAAGACCAAGTAAGGGAAATATAATCTTCCTAGTAAACAATAAGAACACTCATAGTTCAGAGGTTCTGGATATTCTTTCATATTCTGATACACCTATTTCTGAGTTCATTAGCACCTATTACCTTCCCTTAAATACATTACCATGAGGTTTTTTCCCCCCTTAAAGAGAGAGAGAGAGTATCAAAGAGAAAAAGAGAGAATTAACTTTATTTTTTCTTCTGGTCTTTGTTTCTCTAACACTTAGTTGTGCATGTGGTCTTGGGGTTGGAACCTGAATCCTCACACATGCCAGGCAAACATTCCAGCCGCTGTCTTACCGTTCCAGCCCCATTATGAAGCTTTTCTATAACAATCAAAACTATACCACTGGGGGATGCAGCAGTGGTGGCTCAGCAGTTATGGCACTTGCCTCGCATACATGAGGACCTGAGTTCAAACTCCAGCACAATGTACTCAACAAAGTGTTGGAGCAACAAAAGCCACGTGAAAAACTAAATAAAACTGATTCTCTCTTTCTCTCTCTCCCACACTGTCCTCTTAAAAAACAACCCAAAAAACCTATATCATTATAAGGGGGGGGGAACCTATAAAAACAGTTCTTAATCAAGATTCATGCTTCAAAAGTTAAAGTTTTCTGTCCGAGTTTTATTCTTATGAGAATTCGGAAAATAAGTATGCAGAAAAGCCAGGTGGTTTCACTAAAGAGCACAACTCCTGGAAGCCTGAGAATGACCCAAGGCAAAAATCAAAGCTCTGGCTGAGACAGAACACCCTGAATGCAGAAGCATGGAAATCCTATGAGAAAATAGCCTCTTTTCCTTCCGTTTACTTTTTCCTGACCATAAAGGTAATAAATATACACTGCAAGTGCTGCACTGTGGATAGACTCATGTGCTGAAGGCTTGTCCCAGTTCAGCAGCCACACTCACAGGTGGGCTCCAGCCTCATCCATGGATCAATCATTTGATGGATACTGGGAGGTGGTGAAAACTGTAGGCAGGTTGGGCACAGTTGGATGACATAGATCACTGGCTCTATCCTCACCCCCACCGCCACCACCACCCCGGCTGCCATAGGCAGTTTTCCTCCATCACGCCTTTCCGCCATGATGTTCCGCTGCACCTCAGGCCCAAAAGCAATGGAACTAGCAAACCAGGGACCGGAAGCTCTGAAACAGTGAACCAAAACAAATCTTTCCATCTCTTAAGTTTCTTTCCTCAGGTATCTGTCACAATGAAGAAAAGCTTATTTAGACAGCAGGACATTTGGAAAGTAACAGAACTATTAAGGAAATAACTAACAATAATTAAAAACCCCAAATCCAGGAGTGCACTGAAGTGTTATCAGGTTTTTTTTTTTCTTCTAGTCTTTTTCCCTGGGTAGATGCATATGTATGAACTGTAATTAATACAATTGTTTCTGATATAGAGGTATGCTTTGTAAACACACACATGTATGCGACTGTTTCTCCAGGCCCTACCCTCTACACCATGCTGTCTCATAGACACTGGTATGACCTGTAATTAAAGCACAGCGTCTTACTCAACAACCGTATGTTCATTTAACCAGCCTCCCGCTGTGGGGCATAAGCTGGAACTCCTCTGTTTTTTTTATCTGCAATTTTAAATGAAGCTATGTACAAATAGCCCCCTATGCCTTCAATGTCAAAGCTCAAAGGCTGTCTCCATGGGTTCATCTCTGTGGATTTGAAGGTCCAACCAGAAGTCATGGGGAAAGGAGATGTGAATGTATGACCCTCACTCAGGTCTCTTCCTTTTTCTTTTATGAAAATTTCAAACATGCAGAAAACTAGAAAACAAAGGATACCATCATCACGCCTCAAACATGAGTACCTGCTGCTCTTCCACATCAGCTAAAACGCAGGCATATTCATTTACTTGCCTACAACTTGTCTTCTACTGCTGGTGTGCGCACAGCCTGCATCTGCTCGTCATCTCTAAGGCTCTCTGTCTACTTTCCTCTTTCTTCTGTACTCCTGACACTGGCTGGCTCAAGAGACCACACGGCTCTTCTTTCACTGCTTCTAAGTACAGAAATAATACTGTACACAAAAGGAAGACAAAAAATTAGGTACAAATTCTAGCCCTACAACTGAATTATAGCAGATTTTGTTAAGTTACCAAAAATTAGCTCACTGCCTCTCACTTGGGACATTTTTAACAGTATCTTCTGCACTTTACTTGACCATATGCCAACACAGCTGGAAACCACACAACAAATTGCAAACCTGCTCTACTGCTTGCCTCCCTGTGGATGGAGGATGCAAGTGCAGCTCAGTGAGCTCTGACTACCGATGACGCGACATATATCAAAGCCACCTGGAGGGTGGGGCTGCGCCAACAACAAAACGGAATAGAACACACGTGTGTCCCTGTGTCTCACTTCCTCCATGTAACCTGGTAATCCAGTTTTTTTGTTTTTAAAGATAGAGGGGACGGGGGGGGGGTGGGGGAGGGAAAGAGAGAAGAGAGAAGCAATTTTATTTAGTTTTTCATGTGACTTTCACTCCTCAGATACTTTGCTGTGTACGTGGTGCTGGGGTTTGAACTTGCATGCTCACGCATGCCAGGCTTGCTGTAACCACCGAGCCACCGCTCCAGCCCCCAGTTATCCAGTTTTTGCAAGGTACTCACAAACACAGGAGCTACACAGATAGCTAACAGGGCTATGATGAACTGCGGGTGGCCTCTAGAACCACCCTGTAGACCTCCCAACGTCTCCACCCAGTCCCCACTGCCCCAGTGGGCATCAAGAAGAGAGGGAAACTACTTAGCAGGAACTTCCCTTTTAAAGTCAGAAAGAAAAGGTGTTGTAAGCTACCCAAAAGCAATCCACACATTTATACAATTTTGCTTTTGCAATAGGCAAGACAAATTTTAAAACAGTAAGAATAAAGGGGAAGCTATGTTGCCAGATGCTAAGAGACACTCTAAAGTGCTCTGGGGAAATGCAGGGACAGACAAGGGTGCACGTGAAACCAGGGTCTGATAAAGATGGTGCTCCAGTAGGAAGCTGAGGGCGCCTCTCACTGCTATTTTACCTGAAACACAAGAATAAACCTGAAATGGAATAAGATGCAAACAAGGAGGATCTTTAGAATACGAGGATGAGAAAGACTTCTTAACACAGATGTATAAGAAAAATGATTAAAAAGGGAAAAAATGCTTGATATTCTTGTACATAAATAGCTCTTAAGGGGGGGGTACTATCTCACCAAAAAGCTGCACACAGAAAATGCACAAATACTCGTCAGAATACAAAGAAACAACAAACTTAAAAAATCCTCCACCTCCATGCTGAAACCATGCAGTAGAACAGCTTTTCCACCAGTGATGGAAAGAATGGCACCAGGGGCTGGGAGTGGGGCTCAGCACTGGGCTCCAGCAACACCCCTCCCCAACAACACACAGAAAAGAAAGGCCAGGGAGGGGAGGGAAAGAACAGAACATCCACATGAGGAAAAAGTGGACCCCTCCTCACACCACCCTAAGGACGTGGCTCAAAATGGACAAAGAGCACAACAGAATGTCTTCATGCCCTAGGTTTAGATATATCACCAAACAATAAAGTGATAAAAGACAGAATACACTGCATTTCAAAATTAAAAACTTTCATGCTCTTTAAAGGATACCATCCAAAAGAAGAAGAGAGGAGGAGAAGAGAGGAGGAGGAGGAAGGAGGAGAGGAAGAGAAGGAGGAGGAGGAAGAGGAAGAGGAAGAGAAGGGGGGTAGGATGAGGAGGATGAGGATGAGGAGGAGGAGGAGGAGGAGGAGGAAGAAAGGAAATCAACCCAAAGAATAAAGAACAAAATATCTGCAATAAGGAACTTGTCTAGAACATTTTTTTAAAAATCCCTTAACCCAACTAAACAATGGGCAAAGGTGCCAGTTGTTACAGCGCAGTGCACCTGTCATCTCAGTGGCTTGGGAAGCTCATGCAGAAAGACCCCAAGTTCAAGCAAGGCTAGCCTGGGCACTTAGCAAGTCCCTGTCTCAAAATTAAAAATAAATAAATAAAAACAGAAAGGACTGGGCTAGAGTGATGGCCCAGTGGTTGAAGTGCTTGCTTGGCATGTGTGAAGATCCAGGCTCGAACCCCAGCACCACATACACAACTAAGTGTTGGAGAAACAAAGGTCAGATGAAAAAAATAATAAATAAAATCAGGCTGGGGCGGAGGCTCAGCGGTTACAGCTGAGCACGCGCCAAGTACACGGGTTCAAACCCCAGTACCCATGTACACAACTAAGTGTCAAAGCAACGAAAACCATGTGAAAAACTCAATAAAAGTTGGTTCCCTCTCACTGTCCTTCTCTCTTTAAAAAAAAAAAAAAGAAGAAGAAGAAAATAAATAAAACTGATTGTCTTTCTTTAAAACAGCAGTAAAAAAAAAAATAGGGCTAGGGATGTAGCTCAGTGGTAAAGAGTTCCTGGGTTCAATACTGATAACATAAAAATAAATAAATAAATAAAGGCAAGGGATCTGAATAGACATTTCTCCAAAAAAGATATCCAACTGCCAATGAGCACATGATGGTACCACTCATATACTCATATGGTGATATATGGCTGGTGGGAGCACACAACGGTGTGGTGTTCCTCAATACAGAATCACCACACTACCTCACAGTTCCACTCCTAGGCAAATACTCAAGAGAATTAAAAAGATATCTACACACTTAAAAAACCATTCAGAGCCCCATTTTTTTTCCAAACAGAGGGATAATGAGAGAGAACGAATCAATATTTAGTTTTTCATTTGGTTTTTGTTGCTCCAACACTTTGTTGCGTACGTGGTGCTAGGGTTCGAACTCACATCCTTGTGCTTGTCAGGCAAGCTCTAGAACCACTGAGTACCTCTCTGGCCTAGTACCATTATTATCATTATTTTTTTTTTTAAAGGGAGAATGAACTTTATTCAGTTTTTCACATGGCCTTAGTTGCTCCAACAATTAGTTGTGTACGTGGTGCTGGGGTTTGAACCCGGGTCCTCCTGCTTGCCAGGCAAGCGCCTAAACCGCTGAGCCACCGCTCCAGCCCCTAGTACCATTATTTTTAACATTCAAAAAATTCAAACTAGTCAAACACTCATCAACTGACAAAGGAAAAATAAAATGTGGTATATCCAAAATGGAACATTATTCAACCATAAAAAATACTTAATAAATGCTGCAGGGGATTTGGAGAAAAAGGGATACTTTTACAATGCTAGTGGGACTGTGAATTAATACAACCACTATAGAAATCAGTGCAGTTCCTCTAAAGACTAGGTATGGAACCATCATATGACCCAGCTATACTACTACTCAGCATTTACCTAGAAGAATTAAAGTCATCTTACTATAGTGATACACACATACCCGCATTCATAGCAGCACAATTCACAATAGCCAAACTAATATGTTAGCCTAGGTGTCCATCAATGGATGAATGGACAAAGAAAATGTGGTATATATACACAATGCATTTTTTTGTTTTTGTGTGTTTTTGTTTTTGTTTTAAAGAGAGAATCGATTTTTATTTAAATTTTTTTCATGTGGCCTTTGTTTCTCTGATACTTAGTTGAGTATGTGGTACTGGGGTTTGAATTTGGGTCCTTATGCATGCCAGTTAAGTGCTCCAATGGCTGAGCCAGGGCTCCAGCCCCTACAAGATGTACTTTTATTCAGCCATAAAGAAAAATGAAATTATGGGATCTGTAGGAAAATGGATGGAAATGGAGACCATCATGTCAAGTGAAGTCAGTCTAATTCAGAAGGTTAAGAACCATATGCTTTCTCTCATAGGTGGAAGCTGAAAAGAAAAAGGAAAACAAACGTTGGGGTGGATCTCCCAAAAATCAAAGGGAGGCCAGTGGAGGAGAGGAACAATGAGGTGGGAGGCTGGGGGAGTGCTGGGGAGGGATACTGGCCAAATCACACTGTTGTATTATGTGAACACACAAACATGCAACCACAAACCCCATCAACATGGGAAACTGCCAAATGCTATGACACGAATTCTGAAAATGGCTTGTTCACGGCAAGAAGCAAGTCACAAAAGACCACATGTTGTGTGATTCTATTTCTTAAGTGTCCAGAATAAATAAATACATGGGCAGAAAGGAAATGCAACTTTTTATAAACGTGTGTGTCTTTTGATCCAGTAGGTCCACTTCTTATAATCAATTATTAGGGAAGTGGCTGGACAAGGGTATGCTAAAATGTCTGTGCAAAGATGTATATCACACTCTGATTAAATATTGATAAACTGGAAAAAAATAAATGCCTACTAAAGATGAGCTAATTAAACATTAGGGTTATAGATCTATAGTGAAATAATATGCAGCCATTAAAAATACAGATCTCAATCCTGTTAAAGGCATGGGGGGTGGGGCGCTGGACTGGTGGCTCAGCAGTACAGCGCTTCCCTGGCATGTGTGAGTACCCCAGTTGGAAACCCCAGCACCACACACACAACTAAGTGTTAGAGAAAAAAAGACCAGTTGAATAAATAAAATTGATTCTCTCTTTAAATAAATAAAGTCGTGTGGGATGGAAAACGGCCTGCCTAAAAGACAAAAAAATGGGAGGTAACACATAAAAGAACAGTCTTGTTTTTCGAGGTACCAGGGATTGAACTCAGGGCCTGCTGATGCCATGCAAGTGCCCTATCACTGAACTACATCCCCAACCCTTTTCATGTTTTATATAGAGGGCTTTACTATGTTGCCAAGGCTGGCCTGAAACACAATTCTGATGCTCCTGCCTGAGTCTCTCAGCAGCTAGGACTACAGGCGTGGGTCGTCACCATACCCAGCAAAACCACTGGTTTTTGCAGTTTTTGGCACCAGGGGTTGAACACAGGGGTGCATACCCACTGAGCTGCATCCTCAGCCCTATTTATTTATTTATTTGAGACAGGGTCCCACTAAGTTGCTGAGGGTGGCTTTGAACTTGCTCCCGCCTCAGCCTCTCCTGAGTCTCTGGATTTACAGGTGTGTGCCACCACGCCCAGCAAAACCATCGTTAATTAAGACAACAACAAATATTTTTAACCCTTAACAAAAAGCTAATTAAAATATATTAAGTCAAAAAGGTTATAGAACAGTATTCTATTCATTCAGTTTTTCCATATTAACTTTATTTGAACCTATATTTAGAAAACCTCAGCAAAGTTATCTGCTGGTAATGTTATAGGGTAGGGTCTTTCAGTTTACTTTTTAATAATTCTGTATTGTGTGAATGTTTTACAAGCATCTACTATTTTTATAACCAAAAAGCTTTCTGCTTTTGACAGGGGAAATCCTCAGATCAGAAAAATCAGTAGAAAATTACGAAAAATAAATGCTTTTAAAAAATCTGTAAAGGGGGCTGGAGCGGTGGCTCAGCGGTTTCGGTGCTTGCCTGGCAAGCATGAGGACCCGGGTTCAAACCCCAGCACCACTTACAACAACTAAGTGTTGGAGCAACGAAGGCCATGTGAAAAACTAAATAAAGTTGTTTCTCTGTCTCTCTCACTGTCCCTCTCTTAAAAAAAAAAAAACAAAACCTCTAAAGGTACTGGAAGATAATTAAGATGAATATTCTGTAATGTAACGGTAGTAAAGCCTTGATTCTCTTGCATGAGAATCAGCTCACATCAAATCACCAACATCGAAGAGGAGGTTGGTGCGACAGGGAAGTTAGACACTGAGCCAATGAAGAACAGCATGCGCGCAGAAGCTCAGGCAGTCAGAGGCTTCAGGCTGCGGCACGCTCACCTACTCTAGTTTTCTTCACTCAAGCAGCCACATGCTCTTGAGTCGCTTGTCACCTTAACTCAGCAGCCCCAACCATCGGTCACACCCCATTCATCAAACTACCTTTAAGGGCAAGCTGTCATTTGCCCTCACGTTCCTTAAGTTTAGAGTTAGCATGCCTTTGTACTAGGATAGTTTTTCCTATTTCTATGTAACTGGCCCCAGCTGTCTTTCCCAAACACCTTATATTCTATCCTAAGGACACAGACATGTGTACCAAGAATGTGCACAAAAAAAGCTTATCTGGCATTTCTTAAACAGGAATAAGTTATTTTCCGGTAAGAGCCCAAGTACATATCGCAGGACCCTGTACTCCAAACAGTGAGAGACAGAAAGACTGAGAAAGAACAGGGAGGAACATGTTTCCTCCTTCCGGCACGCACAGCCCAGAGCAGGCATGGCCCAGGTTCCTGGTCCTTGAGACCCAAACAGCCCCCACATCTCTTCCGAGGGAGGTCCAGAGTCACACTTCTTGGACACTCCCTCCCTAGCTACCTGGAAATGTGACCCTCCACAACCTCCATTTAGTATCAAAAAAAGACACCAAAGTCACCAGGTGAGACAAGACAGCTCTGCAGTCACAAAATAAGAGAACATGCTACATAAGAGTACACAGTAGCTGAGATGATGATGATCGACTGGTAGGTAACGGAACAGCCATTCATTCAGATGCACAGAACAATGCTTCTTGAGTTTCTGCTTGGCATTTACTATTTTTTTTTTTAAGAGAGAGAAGGGAAGAGAAGGAGAGGGAGAGGGAGAGAGAAGGAGGGAGGGAAAGAGGGACAGAGAGAGAGAATCAATTTTATTTATTTTTTCCATCTGGCCTTTGTTTCTCCGACACTTGGTTGTGTACGTGGTGCTGGAGTTTGAACCCAGGTCCTTGCATGTGACACGCAAGTGCTCCAACCATGGTCACTGCTCCAGCTCTACTGATTTTTTTAAAAAGCAAGATTAAGATAATCTTGATAATTAAGATAAGATAAACTTTTTTTTTTAAAGAGAGAGGGACAGTGAGAGAGACAGAGAAAGAGAGAAACAACTTTAGTTTTTCACATGGCCTTAGTTGCTCCAGTACTCAGTTGTGTACGAGGTGCTGGGGTTTGAACCCAGGTCCTCGTGCTTGCCAGGCAAGCGCTGAAACCGCTGAGCCACCGCTCCAGCCCCATAGTCAATTCTTATGAATTGGTCATTAATGCCTGTTAAGACCCTGTAACTGGGGCTAGAGCAGAGGCTTCAAGAACACCTTCTATAATAACTTTTTGATAATTTGGCCAATAAGTCATTAGGCCACATGTTTACTGGTGACTTAAACCTTACAACCATTTGGGATGACTATGGGAAAGGCAAGAAGAAGTTAGGGTGATTGGCTTTGAGGACAGCCTGGCTCAGATTGCTTGAGACACTGAGGCACCCAAGCTGGTTATGACTGTCCTCACCCAGCATAATCACACTTACCATCTACTGAGTCCCAGCAGTCACTCACTTCTTAGAAATGCCTGGTAAACACCTCTTCTGCTGGCTGCTACCAGACAGGCAGACGCTGTAGCTGGGAGTAAGTACGCCGCACATCTCCTTTAGTCTTTTTTTTTTTTTTTTAAAGCAAGAGGGAGAGTGAGAAAGAAGGGGGGGGGGGATCAATTTTATTTATATTTTCACCTGGCCTTCATTTCTTTAACACTTAGTTGTGTATGTGGAGTTGGGGTTCGAACCCAGGTCCTTGTGCATGCCAGGTAAGCTCTTCAACCGCGGAGCCACCACTCCAGGACCACCTTTAGTTTTAAGGAAACTTCTGAGCTGTTCTCTACTTTCCATGAAGTGAAAAAGCTGTACATCTGTGGACACAGTGTACGCTTCCACCAAAGAGATCCAGACTGGACTGTACAGTCCCTCAGCACTGCAGAAGGAGGCAGGTCACTTACAGGACCCTCTGCTGATGCGCAAGTCCCTTACATTAAACGACCTATCTGCGCATAACACAAGCACAGCTTTGCAAATTCTGTAAATCATCTCTAGATTACTTCTAATACCTAACACAAGGAAAATGCTACATAAATAGTTCCTACACCACATTGTTTAGAGAGTAATACATTTGTTACTTGGGAGCAATTAAAATTTTTTCCATCTGAGGTTGGTTGAATACACAGATGAAGAACCTACAAATAAAGAGGGTCAACTGTACTTACAGTACATAGAGCTCCTGATACCACAGGACTGAATGATTTTTTTCCCAATTTATACTTTCTTGTTATGTGCAACAAGCCCATATATTATTTTCTGTATGTAAGACTATGTTTTCCAGCTGATATTTATTGACAGAACAAATGGGGTAAGTCAAAACAAAAGAAAGGATTTATACTTAGCTACTGTTGAGAATTTTAGACCAAAGGTTATTCTTTGAAAGCTCTGCACACAGATTTTTCTCGGTAATCTTTATGATACAAGTGGAGGCAATAAATTCTTAAAAGTTTGCAAATTATTAACAAACATTTCTCCACCTTCTCCAATTTGTTCAGTGAGACGCATTTACAATCTCAGTGTGGTTTTCCATAGAGCTGCTATCACAGTAAGGCAGCAACATAAACACTGGCTGGTCGTCTCCAGGAGAACTCTGCAAGCACTGTCCCTGGTGGACAGGGGCAAACACTCGACAAGCAGTGGTCTTCAGATTTCCACACAGGTAGTTAGGGGCACTAGTGTTTAATGATGGTGAACCTCAGTGCCTGTCAGGGGAAACCCAAACCATGGGATGAGCCCATCAAAGACAAGGACCAAGAAAGCCCTGACCTTCCTGCAGTTCCATCTTGATCCCCTGATCATCAGACACCAGACCCGAGGAAAAGTCCACCTGCAGGGCACAGGTAGCCATTGACAGGCATTTCACAGACAGGCTCATGTGAGCTTTAGTCTACAACAGAATCACAGGATGGGCTCATTGACAAGTGCAGATTTCAGTGTAAGATAAAGGACTGCAAAACCATCTACTTGAGAACTGTCTACACTGCATTAGAGAGAATTAGGAGACATCAACTGGGAAACTGAGGAAGAAAAAAATCTAAGTTTCACAAAGAGCAGCCACAAAAACACAGAGTCCTAACCTTCCTCCTCAGAGATTCTGAACTGGGAGGACAACATGATGCCCAGAAGCCACCTGAACTGACACACACACACTGAAAGACACCGCTAAGGAATGAAACCTGGGGTACGGAAGCAGCTCCAGCAAGGCCTTCCTGTGGCTTGCCACTCAAATGCTGCCAATGTCACTGCTTCAGCCAGGTTATTCAGGCAGGACAGAGAAGACAACTCTACCACCTTCCATTGTCTGAACCATCTGCCACCAGTCATGCTTCCTTCCGTTTAGAGATGTCGATCAGCAGCTGCCTGCTAAGGGCCTTGTCTAAACCCTGCTCTTAGAAATCCTAACACACAATCAAAACAAATTATAACATTGCTCTCATGAGCATTTTTTAAAATTGGTATTTTTTTTTAAGTGGCTCAGTGGTACTGAGCTAAATCCCCAGCCCCTTATTTATTATTTTGAGACAAGGTCTGGCTAAGTTGTTGAGGCTGGCTCCAAACTTGTAATCCTCCTGCCTCAACCTCCTGAGCTGCTGGGATCACAGGCATGCACCATCACTGTTTTAAAATAAGCAGCACATCTGATGAATCTTCCACATTACAATTTTAAGAACAGGGATGCCCCCACAATGGAGCTGTAAATTTTTCTTTGAAGTGCACACAGGAACATCATTTTGGAAACAACTCTGTGGGAAACCACCTGGGGAACTTGGAAATGAAGCCCCTCTGGTCACACATGCTCTCAGTCAAGGGTGAGACACACTTGCAACCAACACTCCATGGAAGTAGAAGTAGCCCAAGCTGAAGCTCAGGCAGGACAATGTCCTCAGGAGTCAGGTGGCATTTTTTCTGAAAGCACTGCTCTCAAATGGCCTGCTCATCCCCACCTGCTTGTCCCTGCTCGCAGAGGAGCCCAGCACACCTCAAACCCAACCTAAAAGAGTGACTCAGCCTCTCCCCCAACAAAGCCTGCTCTCCTCTTCCTTTGTCAACAAATTTTAATTTCTAGGGGCTGGGGTGGTGGTCCAGCAGTTGGGAGCGCTTGTCTGGCATGCGCGAGAGCCCGGATTCAAACCCCTGCACCACATACAACTAAATGTCAGAAAAACAAAGGCCAGATGAAAACATAAGTAAAGTTGATCCTCTCGTTCCTCTCTCTCTCTCTCCCCTGTTCTCTTTAAAAAACAAAATCAATTAAATTTTAATTTCTAAATTTTTACACCCACATAGGCTTTCCTAAAAATTAGCAGAGAGCAGGCTGGAACAGTGGCTCAACGGTTATGGTGCTTGCCCGGCATGCAAAAGGACACAGGTTTGAACCCCAGAATCATGTACAAAATGAAGTATCGAAGCAACAAAAGCCCCATGAAAAACTAAATAAAACTGATTCTCTCTCTATTCCTCTCATTTAAAAAAAAAAAAAGCAGAGTGAATATGTATGTTTAGTAATCATGTCACCCTTATTAATTCAATTTATGAACAAGTAAACAGCACACATTCTCCATGTCACTAAACTGATGACTAAGTTCCAAAACACACCTTGACGACTTCAGATGTGCATCTCTGCTGAAGTGCACAAAAAGGGTGCATCTAAGAATCATGAATCTGACATTTCTAACGAACCTCTACACCGAAAGAGACTACAAATTAAATGGGCAAAGATAGAGCCACAAGATACATCTGAAAATTTAAGAAAATATGGATTTCCTTTTGAGTAAGTCCTCAAGAACCATGCAATTTCCAAGAGGCACTAACCCTTTCAGTGCCCCTGTAAGCACATCCTAGGTAAGGGTAAGGAAGGCTGGGAGAGTGTCGCAGGTGGCCACAGAGGCTACTGATCCCCAGGTCTCCGTAAGAGCAGATCACATCTCCCTAGAGACAACCTGGCCTGCTCTAATGTCGCTCACCTGTCCTCATCTTACTCGGCCTTCAGCAGCCACCATTCCTCCAGCCTACAGGTATTCTCTCTCAGCTATGGTGACTCACTCCCCTGCCACCCCTGTGATGGCTCTTCTTTCTCCCTGCCCCTAGCAGAGCTGTCTGGTGCTCTCCCTGGGCCATGCTATCCACCCCACAGCTGTCACCAAACTGCACTGTGTGTGTGCTGCAGACTCCCAGATGGCCAGTGGCCACCCTGCTCATATGCCCACCTGCTTGCCGGCCATTCCCTCTTAGGAGTCCACAACTATCTCCAAAGGCACTGATCCATACTGCAGTCACTCATGCCCATCCCTCTGTCCTCTCCTCCAGCTCCATAAAGGGCTCTGCACCAGGTCGCCCACTCACTCCACACAGCTACCCAAGTGGCTTGAAATCAACCTCAACTAGTCCCCCACTCACACATAGGCCACAGCTCCTCCTGCCTCCATCCTCCCCACCTGGCAGCTAGAGCAAGCTCTGGAGGATATTGAGACTGCAGATCATCTTCCTACAAGCCAAGGGCTCTCCTTCCATCCGAGACCCCCTAGCTGGCTCGCTTGGCCCTGAGCTTCACATACCCCTTTTTTCTCTCCTCCCTCAGGAGTTCTTTCCAAAGCACAGAACTCCTGACAGCTCCTATGCAAGCCAAAACCTTACTGGTGACCTGGAGTCTGTGTGACACCACCTTCAAATTTCCTTTTCTCAGTGCAGCCTTCTCTGGGGGCTCTATCTAAAAAGGTCCCTGGGTCCCTCTCAACCACTGCATGCTTCACAGACCTTTCAGTACAGTTTTTAAACTATTTTCCATCACACCACAGTCCCAATTTCGTGAAAGAGGAGCTCACTCTGCAACACTCATACCTGTGTTCTGGATGCTCACACCAATACTTGCATCCACAGAAGGACCTCCCAAAAATGGGACAAATTAATGAACTAAAGGAATGACCATATCCCTTCCCTTTCTTTTTTCTCTTTTAAGAGAGAGAGAGAGAAAGACAGAATCAACTTTATTTAGTTTGTTCACGTGGCTTTTGTTGCTCAGACACTTTTATGTGTACATGGTGCTGGGGTTTGAACGCGCATACCAGTGCATGCCAGGCAAGTGCTGTAACTGTAGAGCCACTGCTCCAGCCCTCCTACCCTTTCTTTCTTTCTTTCTTTCAAGCAAATTTTTATGTAGTTTTCCATGTGACTTTCATTCCTCAGACACTTGGTTGTGTACGTGGTGCTGGGGTTCAAACTCACATACTCCACATGCCAGGCAAACGCCGTAACCAACGAATCCCCGCTCCAGCCCCGCCACTACCCTTTCTTAATACCACCCAGCAAAGTTAAAATCCTGTAGAGACCAGGAGAGGAGAAAAGCAAGAGCTCCTTGGTCAATGACCACGTAGTTTAAATCATTCCATCAGAGCCTGATCTGGGTACCAGGTAATTTCATGCCAGATTCCTGACCCAAACTGTTTGATACCAAATCTAGTTGGATTCCAAAGTTTACCTCTCAAAATGAATTGCAAATAAGTTCAACACTTATTTTCCTTTTTCTCATTAAACAGACTGAATTTTTCTGTAACCACTTTTTCTCATTGTGCAAAGATCTCTGGATTTCAAGAGGACATATAAAATGGATAAAATTCAAGGAAGATCACAGAACACAATGGAGGAACTGTTAACAAGCCGGGTAAGCACAGGCAAGGGAGGCATTCTCAGGGGACTGAGGGCTTCTGAAGCACAGCATCAGGACTTAATTAAGAAGAGCTTCACCAACAGGATGCTACATGGTCTTGAACAGACCAAACGCCCTCAGAGGCTCAACTTCCTCATCTGTAAAATGGGCCTGTAATGATGCCTCTCAGGAGGCCACTGGGGGAATAAGGCCAATTACAGGGCACAAACGCACTTAGATGCCAGGCAAACCAGGTGTGCTCCTTCTGTCTGACCTCCCTGCTGGCCGCGCTGGTTCCCACCTCTAGCAGGGCACTGAAGGCTGTACCCAGATCATGCTGCCTCGCAGACATGCGTGGGTCCAGTTCACCCTGTGGCCTCCAAAATATATAGGCAAGTGGCCGAGGAGGTTGCTCAAGTTTACCCTTCGAAGGCATCTGCTGCAGGTCTTTCCCCTTAAGCCTACAGAGGCTTCTGTGAGAAAGTGGCCCACAGGCAAGCGGCATAATTCCCAGGGACAAGAATGCTTCCTCAAATCTACCATGGGGGAGGGGAGGGAAATGGTCTGACCCCTTCCTTTCAGACTCTAAAAGACGGACCAAAGGATGAGACATTACTGTTTCTGCTTCCCCCAGCCATTCTTCACATAAAGGGTTCCAAATGGGGGAGAGGAAGTGACTGTGCTTCCAGGGGATTTATGTCAATACCTGGACACATTTCTGATTGCCACAAATGCTGTTAAACATCCCCAAGGGCCCAGGAATCCCTATAGCAGAGAACTGTCTACCACTGGGGCAGAGAGGAGCCCAGCAGCCCAGGTGTGGGAAGAGAGAAGCCTTTTTGATGAGCAGACCACAAGAGGCAGGTCCAATCCTTAGGAACAGTAGCCAAGGCAGGCAGAGGGATTCTGTCAGTCAGCAGTGGGTACAGAAGAGAAGGTGAGGAAGAAGGGCCAGCGATCAGACAGAATTTTTTTTCAGTACTTGAATCCTAGATTAGCTCATGTGAGGTAAGCGTTCTACCAGTGAGCTACATCCCCAACCCCAAACAACTTTAAAAGAGAAAAGGGAAGCTGTAATCCCAGTTATTCAGTAGGTTTAGGCAGGAAAATCCCAAATTTGAGGTCAGCCTGGGTAACCAGGGAGAACCCTATCTCAAAATTAAAAAGGCTGGCATTATAGTGGTTTTGATCCCCAGTACTGGAGCGGGGTGAGTAGGGGTGTTAAAAAAGTTTTCTCCTAAAACTTCCCACATCACTACTGCAATGAATGTCAACCACAGAAGATCTGAGTCCTGGCAACAAGCCCAGGGAAGAGAGTCATCTGTTCAGGGCTTGACCAACCACCAAACACACACATATTTGGCAGTTAAGTGCACACAATGAGGACAGGCAGAAGCAGGCACTGCCAACCCGTGATCTGAACTAAGAGATTCTACCTCATGGTACAAAAGGAGATATTCTCCCTTAATATCTTGGTTAGTTAGATTAGAGGGTTTGAGGACAGTCCTACTTTATAGACAGGAACTCTCAGGGAGGATGAAGACACGTGAAACCATCCATCAGGTCAGGCACAAGACCTGTCTCATGAACACAACACAGTCCTTGGATGACAAATATCTTTTGTTTGACTGCAACATAAATCAAGGGCTCTCACTGACAGCCTCAACCAACTCACAAACAGCAAGGGTAAGAAAAGCCAGTCTTGCTAATTTTCATGATTCTGGATAGAAAGGTAAAGTGATTCATGTGAATTTTCTTTACAAACAAAGGAGGTCTCGGAGGAGTGGAAGTGGTTATTCCTCCTGTTGTCAGCTCATTACAGGAAATGTAAGGATCATTTAGAGAGCTACTCTTAAGAAATATGGGTTATCTTCCTATCACCCGCTTGACACGCTTTCAGTTACAGACTGTCACTGACAGTGCTGTAAAATCCATATGCACTCAAACAGCACTGAGTGCCAAGGACACCTTACCATATTTGGCACGTTGGTGACTGAAGTATTCTTGATGTCCGCAGGGAAGGCAGGCAAACTATTGACCATGCTCTGTTTGCTGGATAATTGGGGGTTCACTCCAGTGGCTCCCATTTGCTGCCCTCCAGCTTGACTGAAGGGCTGTCCAAATGGACTTGTATTACCAGTCATTCCCATCTGAAACAAAAACAGGTAAGATCAGCTGTCACGATTAAAGCAAGGACTTCAGAAACGTTCACTTGACCCATTGATGGAAAAACCATTGTTTCCTATGAAACCCTTATTTCCATCATAAACTGAAGCTCATTATCAAAGTTCACAGTCAGGATTACGAACAGAGCAAGCTGCTCAAAAAGGCTAACGAAGAAGCTTCAGACAGCTATGGCCCCATCCACAAACACCACCCCAGAGGAGGCAAGGCTTTTGTCCCTTCCTACTCAGTCACACTCCTCCTTCCCAGACAAGGGTCTCAGGAAGCTCCTTCAATTGAATCTTTTTTACTCCATACATACTTCATTTCTTTCAAGTTCCCCATCAGATGTGAACTAAGTTTTCACCAGTTCAATACGCAAGATTGAAATACCAGCAATGTAATGATAAAATATCTTCATCTGCCGTAAAATGATCTAGCAAGGCAGGTGGTGGCAGCAAGGGAGCATGGTTGGTGACCATCAACCACACCATGGTTAAGTAAGCAGGGGCCACATCATCCCCTCTAATATTACAAATGCTAGAAATTTCCCCCTAATAAACCTTTTTCAAAAGTTAAAGCAAACCAAGCATGGTGGCATGTGCCTATAATCCCAGCTACTTGGGAGGCTGAGGCAGGAGAATTGCAAGTTTGAAGTCAGCTGAGCAACTTAGAGAGAATGTGTCTCAAATTTTTAAAAGGACTGGGGTGAGGGTCAAATTATTTTCTTTAAAAATGCTGCTACTCTGAATAAGAGGAGAACTCAAATGATATATTTTATAAAATTGTTACCAACAAAGACTTTCTACCCACCTAAAAGGGGAAGTCTGGAATCTGGGCATGGTGGTGCACTTCTATAATCCTAGTGACCAGGAAGGCCGAAGCAGGAGGATCACAAGTTCCAGGCAAGCCTCAGAAACTTAATGAAACCCTGTCTCAAAAAGGGGTAGGGAGCTGGAGCTGTGGCTCGGCGGTTACAGCGCTTGCCTGGCATGGGCGAGGATGCAGGTTTGAATCCCACCACCACGTACACAAGGAAGTGTCGGAGAAAAGGAAAGCCACATGAAAAACTAAATAAAATTGATTCTTTTTTTTCCTCTCTCACTGTCCCTCTCTCTTAAAAGGGGGGTTGGAGGGGTGGTGGTAGCTGGGAAAATAGCTCAGTGGTAGAGGGCTTGCCTAGTATGCATGATCCTTGGGTTCCATACCCAGTACCACAGAAGAAAAAAAAAAAAAAGAAAATGAAATAAAACTAAATATATGGTAGATAAGGCAAGAGTGCGAAGGAGGAACCCTCAGCTGTGCCTCTAGGAGGCCAATCATAGACACAGGACAGTTTCCTCAGGTCCCCTCAGCTCCAGCCTCTTTAGGTACATATAGGAATCCCCAATGTGATACCTTGACGCTTGCTTGTCTCCCTGGCATTCTGGTCTGTGTGATGTCTGAACAAGAAAGACCTCCAGGAGTGAGTTTCCATCTAAGAATTGACCACCAGCCTCAGCTGGTGACTGCCACGTCAGTAAAATCATTCTGGGTAATTTACAGCCCTCTGAGAACTTCCATCTCCTCACCTGAGAGGAGAGTGTCTTTTTTTTTTTTTTTTTTTGTTTGTTTGTTTTTTAAAGAGAGAGGGACAGTGAGAGAGACAGAGAAAGAGAGAAACAACTTTATTTAGTTTTTCACATGGCCTTCGTTGCTCCAACACTCAGTTGTGTACGTGGTGCTGGGGTTTGAACCCGGGTCCTCGTGCTTGCCAGGCAAGCGCCGAAACCACTGAGCCACCGCTCCAGCCCGAGGAGAGTGTCTTGAGCAAGACAGATCACACATTTTCTTTCACCTCTATAAGTCTGGACTGCAAACAAATTAATGTGCAACACAACTAACTCCAACCTTTTCTGCTGAATGACCATACAAACACACAAAATCAAAGTACTGTGACCAAAAAGATCTCACTCTGGGTGCTGTCATACGCAAATGGCTTCCCTCCACATGGAGCCCTCACAGCTGGCACTTCTCACCTTTCTGAAAGTGGAATCTTTCTATCTGCCACTTTTGCCCTGTGTTCAATGGTAGCAAACTGAAATACGCACCCTTCACCATGCTTACAAATGAAGCTCAGGAGAGCCTCGATTCAGGAGTTAATCAATGTGAGACTGCAGAAAGTGAAATGAAAAGGCTGCTTCTGATTCTCAGCTAGGTTCAAGTGTTATCTGAAACTCAGAATTGCAGCAGGAAAATGTATTTTCAGAAGTACTAGACTAAATTCCAGTTAGCAAGTACTACTGTTCTTAAAGACTCAGAATTTGAAAAACATTAACAAAAGCTATGCAGGTACAATTTCTAATTCCTCAGTGTCCCTATTTTGGACCACATGTCAGAAGAGGTGGCCTCCTTCACTCTCCTCACCCCGTCCTCCTTGTCAGCAGCATTCGTTAAGGATCTGCTGGGAGCCAAGCCCGGTGCTGAGCACCGACAGACAGCTTGCAGCTTGCCCTTTACATCTACAAACTTGGCAAACAAGAAATCAACTTCATCTGCAAGCTTTTGATTCATTAGGATGTGCCAGGTGGTATGGGAAGAGCCAGGTAACTGTCCTTCCACTCACACTAAATGCTTCTTCCTCAAGAGAGGGAAACAGGAAAAGGCCAACAAGCACCAAAAGGGGGCCTATGGTTCTTAGTTCACCTGCCCTGCATTGTTCATTTCCTACTGTACTATATATTTTTACTGCTTTTGTTGTAGTTAGGTTTGTTTGTTTGTTTGTTTGTTTGTTTTTAAAGTATTGGGGGCTGAACCCAGGAGCATTCTACTACTGTCCCTAGCCCACCTATCTATCTATTTTTGAGACAGGGTCTAAATTGCAGAGGCCAGCCTGGTACTTACAATCCTCCTGCCTCGACCTCTGCAGCTGCTGGGATTACAGGTGTGTACCACCATGCCATGGCTAGCTAGTCAACTTCAAAGAGTAATCCTGTGTTGGGGAGCACTCTAATAGATTTCTTCAGGAAATTTCTTTGCATCTTTTCTCCTTGGGCATCCAATAAGATGGAGAATGTTTCCAAATAATTACAATTCTTAAAAGGTTACAGAGCCATGGTAAAGTCTAAGGTCTCAAACAGCATCTGAGAGACGTCTACCTTACAGGGTCCAACCTGGGCCATGACAGAAACAAACCCAGGCTACTGCAGGAGGCAAGAGCTCGGATGCCTGCCCCAGCTTTGCCTTAGCCAGCTCAGAGCCAGTACACACAAGGCAAAGAGATGAGACCACAGTCCTCCAAAGGACCACTGATTATCGCCAAGTGAGTGTTCCCTGATTTGCCCCAAACTCTCCGAGGAGAGTTAGTAAGAACCAACAGCCCTGCTCCACTCCTCAGCTGAAGTTTAAGGGAAAAGCCGTTCGCACCTGGAGATTCTAAATTTCAGAATTCCTATTCTGTATCTATTCTTCATTAATCAAACTGAACATCTGTGATCCCCAAGTCTAGTTAACATCATGCATTTGGAACACAAATGCTCAAAATGAAATAAAATCAAATGTCAGTTTGATTAATAAAAGCTTTCTTTTAATTTCCCCACAGTTATTTGATGATTATCTAGTGAATGTTGCTTCCACCCCGCCCCTGAAGTTCATCAGGATTTGGTTTAAGGCTGCTAGAGAACCTCTGCATATTTTTTCAGTAAAATCCAAAAAGCAAAACAGAACAGAAACAGGGAATGCTTGTGATCACAAAAGGGACACACGAAAGGTTAACAATGGAGTGCTGGCACCCTCCAATGGCCATACCCATTCAAGTGTTTTTCCTCTGTCCTTCCAAATAGCCCTTCAAGCATTTAATTCAAGTTCACTCTCAGAAAAATCTAAATGCAAGAAGAACCTTTTAAAAAGCTTCCTTATAATGGCATCCATTAAATAATGCCTTACAGCTCTACCAAATTTTCCAATGAAAAAGCACTGTGACCAAGTGCGTCAGTCAGTCAGTCAAGCACCTGCTTATCTGCTACCTGTCTTCACTGAGAATAAAGCAGGCAAACTGCCACTTCTGTGTGCAAGGAAACATACTAACTAGATAAAATGGGGGAAATACGACTGCCAGATCTGAGAGTACGCACCTCCAGGGACAGGGGAGGGGGGCAATAGTGACCTTGGCAAGAGAAAGTTAAGAGATCTGATGGTCACAGGCCAAAGGCAGGGTCCACAGTAGGCTTTCTTACTGATACAAGGACATCTACAGCACACTCTGGCAGTAGCACCTAGCCATCAGCCAAAGCTGCTCAGGTCCTAATGTGCGGCACGTAAGCAAGAGACAGTCACCAACACAGCAGAAGGAAGCATGGACTGTGCTTCTTCTCTGACAGACAAGGTGAAGACAGATAATGGAAAGCACAAAGGAGTACATAATGTCATTATCAGTCATAATAATATTTATGATGACCCCATCCTCAGTTTGTTTTGGGAACAAAACCAGGATAACAAATCTTGCATTCCTTGAACATTTGTCTCTTCTGTACCCCCAGCACGTACTGTGTGCTTGATACTTGTGGTAGGAACCAAATAAATGAACGCCCCAAGACACCTCTGCCCTAAACAGCCCTAAGGAACAAGAGCCCCACATGTCACCCTGAGGAAGGCAAGTCATTGGAGGGCACTGGGAGAGAGCGGTCGCCTTTATAACCATCTTCTAAACCTCCACAGACCTGTTACTTACTTGAGGTGACAGTTTACTAACCATGGTGAAAAGTTGGGCAAAACAAGCACATGCCCTTGGGGGCTGTTTTATAGGATGACAGCTTTGTGTTTGATTACAGCACACACAGGAGTACAGCATGACAGTCTAGGTCCTCTGTGCCACATCCCCTGGACCAACTTCTGCTTTGGTGCAAGGTTTCACCCATGCCCTTACTCAAAATACGCATCCATCAGCCTCAGTGGTCACCTCTGGCTGCAAATAGCCTCCTCTGTTTACTTTAGTGTGGAAGAAAAGTACAATTTTTTACTTGTAATGATATGACATCTATTAAATACTAATAAGAAAACAAGCTCCAGACCTCAATGCACTAATCAAGGGAACATTCCTACTGCTCTCTTGCCCTGCCTAACTCATCTTATCCAGTAAGACCTGGTCTATAAAAACAAGGCAGTGAACAGAAATCCAAGAACTACCTAGGGGTTAAGGAGGACCGACGTTGAGGGGAAAGGAGAGACAGAACGGGTGCAGGCAGATCTCGCAAGGGAAGTTCCTCTCCAGAACAGGCTTCTGCAGCAGTAGCGAGCCAGAGAAAGACACTTTCTTTGTGTGAGGCCACATCACAGCAGACCATGTACTGGGAGGAGACGACAGGTAGGACTGCCTGGGCAGTTAGCGGGCAGGGACATGACAGGGAAGTTTGGGTAGTGATACCTGTACGAGATTTTGCATGATGTGCATTTTGGAGGGAAAAGGAGCACTATCTGATTCCCACAAAATGCTCAAGGAGAATCAAGCCTGACCCTGATCTCATACAACCCTGTGCCGCTCACGGGAGACTTAGCACACAGCCTCCTTCCCAGAGGCACTGCCCACGCGTGAAAACAACCGCACACAAACCAACACCCCTGGTTTCCATCTCCAGGTAACTACTTGGAACATGCACTCGCGGAAAGGTCTGCCACATGCTGCCATGCAGGGCCTCAATGGACTCAGTGGGGCCACAGGAAACACATCCAGTGGCATCGCTGAGCTTGATGTGGTTTAAGGGAGACCACTAATCACACTGCGTGTTCAAGTGCTGACACCTGAACACACACTTAAAACCACACCATGCTGCAGAGCACTCAGAGGAAGTGGGGCTTCGCCGCTCAGAAAGCATATAGGAAAAAACTAGATGTATCTTCAGCAATAAGGTTTGTGGGGACAGCCAATGAAGTCAGGATACCAGTTAAAATCTACCACTTCACAAATGAGGATAAGGTCACCCAGAAAGCTCAGAACACAACAAATCAAGAACTCATCCGAAGGCTCCACATCTCCAGAACAGACTGCCCTGAACCACAGGAGCGTCACCTTCCCACTGTGCCCCTTCAACGGACTTGAACAAGTACCACTGGACAGAGGCGTGGGCTCTGTCTACCTACTGCCATGGGACAAAGCCAGTCTGATGCCTGTTTTGAAAAAACACAAAAACCAAAAAGTCCTATGGGAACACAGCCATAACATGACAACCTTGCAGTCGAGTGTCTGGAGTGTGGATACTTACCTAGTCTGATTTGTGGCTCTGCCATTTACCGTGTGACCCTGGACAGTTTATTTAAACCTCTCTGTGCCTAGATCTCATCAATGTAAAATGGAGAGAACTGCACCTCAGGGCCATATGAGAATGAGCATGGAGCATCTGGAAGTGAAGCTGATGGGCAGCAGGGCCACAGCATCGGCTGCTATAGCACTGTGATTATTCTGTGGCTTTGGGAGGGACCATGTTACATTATAGAGTTTCTTTCCTAAGCACACATAGGGCCATAAAGAAATGGAGTTTTCAAGAACACCTGAGGATGAAGAGTGGGCAGTGAGAAGCCAGCTGGACTCACTGGCATTTGATTGTGAGGCATGATCACAGAGACGTGGAAGTCCTCGTGACGGTCTTGTGAGTTTACTATTGTAGAAGTTCTGAAGAGGTGGTCATTTTCAATCGTCTTATAGGACATCCACCAACATCCCCAGGGTTCACTGTTTGTTTTCCAGCTTTAAAAATAATAAATTCAGAATGCTGACTTCAAACTTAGAATATATCATAAGCAATATGATCAAATGCCCTGATATAACATCCCAGGGTTGAAATTTACACAAAAACATACACAAATAGAACAAGAACACTCTCATGAAAAAAGAAACCGATGTGCCTCCCACTCATAAGTGGGCCAGGCCACCACAACCATTCCATTTGACATGGTGCAGCCTGACTTGACAAGTTTGTTGAGCTGGGGTTTTCAACATCTTTCCCCACATGCTGGAATACACTTAGAACTACAAATGCATATAAGGTGTATAAAAACAACACAATTCAGAATGCAAGAAGCAAGTGTTTGTAAACCATTTAAGGGCCAAAAATTCATTCTTTTGAATGACATGAAGAACAAGAACTGAGACTATGGCCAGATCATTTGTAAAGCCAAAAGCATTTTCTTTTGGCAACCTACTAGTGCTGGAAGGAGGCCAAGAAAAGCAGTTTTCATGGAACGATACGACTGTATTCAGTCGTCTGCTATCGCCCACTTGCTCCTGGAATCTTTCCAGCACCTCAACTTGGCGAATGGAAAGTAAAAGACAGAGGCTACCACTGACAATGCCACAGGCAGCATGAGCTGAGCAGAGCGCAACTGGTGCAGAACTGGCAAGAGTACCTGGGCGCACAAGTAGCCCACCTCCCGCTTGACTGACTCTTACACTGCCAAGGTGTAGAGCACTCAGGAACCCACGTTCCAGGTCTGAACACTTGTCTTGAACAGACAAATGCTAACTACAAGGTGAGTGAGAAATGTCTAGCAACTTATTACACTTCACTTGGATGGCATGTCTTCTTTCAAGAAGCTGTGACCAGGGGCTGGAACAGTGGCTCAGCAGTCACGGCGCATGCCTGGCATGTGCAAGGATGTGAGTTCAAACCCCAGCACCATGTACACAACAAAGTGTTGGAGCAATGAAAGGTTACTTGAAACTAAATAAAAAATTGATTCTTTCTTTCTCTCTCATTTCTCACTGTCCCTCTTTAAAAAAAAAAAAAAAAAGCAGCAGAGCAGCAGCAGCACCTGTGACCAGAGGCTGGAGCGGTGGCTCAGCGGTAGAGCACTTGCCTGGCATGAGCGAGGACCCAGGTTCAAACCCCAGCACCATGTACATAACTAAGTGTTGGAGCAACGAAGACCAGATGAAAAACTAAATAAAGTTGATTTTCTCTCTCTCTCTCCCCCTCTTAAAAAAAAAAAAAAAGCTGCGACCAGATGACCAGACTGTGATTTAGAGCAGTGGATACTCAGGCCTTGAGTTCTAGAACCTTCTGGCAATGAAAGCAGCACCCTGATATCAGCACTACAACAGATCAGGGCCTTTGGAAACACCAATTCCCCAGGGTGCAGTCTTCATTAATTCATAAGCAAAAACATTCTACCCAGCTGAGGGCAGTAGAGAGACTATTTCTAAGCCTGCTTCTGACTAGCCATGTAATGAATGGCGACAAACCACCTGCTGCTCTAAGCCTTAGTTCTCCTCACGTATAAAACAGGAGTACGTATGTATTTACTTATTTTTTAAGAGAGAAGAACAGTGAGAGAGAGAAAGAGAGAGAGAGAGAATCAACCTTTACTGAGTCTTTCACATGGCTCTCTGTTGCTTGACACTCAGTTGTGCACGTGGGTGCTGGGGTTTGAACCCGTGTCCCTGAGCATGCCAGGCAAGCACCGTAACCACTGAGCCACTGCTCCAGCCCCAAAACAGGAGTATTTAGATAGTGAACATTTAAAAGTAACCTTGAAAGTTCCTTCTGATCCTAGGTGACATTTGCTTTCAATCTGTACTTGATTCATGTGAGGTTGGGACCCCTGGGAAAAGCAACTACTCATACGGAGTGACAATGTGGGTTCCCAAGTAGCCTGGCCCTGAAGGACCTTACCCTGGCAATACCCTCTAGGGGGCCCTCATGGTTGTCCAGAAGAGCAGGATCTCCTGGGTAACTCCCTAAAGTCCATGCAGCACAAAGACCAGGCTTCCACAGCTCTGTGCCTTCTGCATCCTTGCCCCCATACTTTAATAAAAGCACAATCTGAAGCAAAATAAACCAAAAGAAAGAGTGATCAAGTTTAATAGATTATTTTTCCTAATTCCTTCAAATTCTTTTTTTTTTTTAAAGACAAAAGAACAGTCTCTTCAGGACTGAGAACTTTTTTCCGGTCTAGCCCATCCCAGTATGCCCTGGTCTACAGTGACAATGGAGAAGTAAAGGGAAACAGGGGAGAAAAGAAGAGGAACAGCTGGACATGGTGGCACACATGCTAATAATCCCAGCTACTGAAGAAGAGGAGGCAGGAGGATCCCAAGTTCGAGGCCAGCTTGGGCAACTGAGACCCTGTCTCAAAATAAAATAAAATAAAAAGGGTTGGGGACGTAGCTCCATGGTAGTGTTTGCCTAGTATGCAAAAAGCCTTGGGTTCAATCCCCAGCACAAGAAGCAGGGGTGGGGTAATCATTATGTTATGAACAGTAAATCTATAAAAACTGGTTTAACTCACACTAAAAGCTCAACTGTAGCACAATGAAGCTGAGATGAGAGCTTTCCATTAGTCACTAGACGAACTAATAACTGTGTACCCCAAACCCTCTGAAAAGAACTATCAAGCCAAGGAGAGAAGCACCTTCCTCCAGGAAGCGGCGATCCACTTGCTGATGCAAAATGACGGAAAAGACACACTAGAGGCCACAAAGAAACAAGGTAATGAATACAGGTATCACAGGAATGCAGAGCGAGAAGATGAGGCAGACCTGGAAGAGGGCTTGAGAAGCAAAGAGCCAGAGGAAAAGCAAGCCGACACTATGTGAACTGGGTGCCCCTCTCCCATGGGGCAGGAACCCAGAACAAGTTCTTGAAAAAGGCCATCAGATTCACCCCGGGAGCAAGCAGACAGCACAAGGGGACAAACCCTAGAAGACAACCCGGGGGACCTCCTCAATTCAGGTTTTGTGCCACCTCCTCTGGGCAAGCCTCCTGGCTGGGGTGACAAGAGGAAGATGAGTAGAGAAAGGCAGCCCCAGCATGGTAAGCGCTGTAGCCAGCAAGTAAGGCACACTCCCAGAAGTGCTGCCATTTCAAAACAACTGTGGATCTACTTCTTACCAAACACTGAGTTGTGAACAGTCCCGTGTTAAGTGCAGCTGACACAGGAAAATCCTTCAATCACGGCCTCCTGCCTGGTGATGCTGGTGAGGAGACTCTGGGGAAGCCTGGAGCTAGCTGAAGACCTGGTTCACAGAGATCATATTCAAAGTACCAGGAAGGGTAAAAGGGACTGGCAGGGCTGGTAAGCCGGCTCTGTGACTATAAGCCACTCCGAATTACTGGCAGGAAAAAGCTCCTTTATGTAGGAAAAAAAAAAGAGGGACACAAAAGACATATCCCCACAACACACATGTACACACACATACAGAGCAAAGAACGTTAAAATGTTTAACAATGCACTATGGAGTGTTTATTTTCTTTTTTGTACTTTTTATATCATTCAAACCATTTACACAAAGCATTGTTTCATCATAAAGAGGAAAAACTATTTCTTTTTTTTTTTTTTAAGAGAGAGGAGGAGAGAGGGAGAGAGAGAGAGAATCAACTTTACTTAGTTTTTCATGTGGCCTTTGTTTCTCCAACACTTAGTTGTGTATGTGGTGCAGGGGTTTGAAGCTGGGTCCTCACGCATGCCAAGTGAGTGTTCCAACGGCTAAGCCACAGCTCCAGCCCTGGAAAAACTGTTTGTTTTTGTTTTTCAAAGAGAGGAGGACAGTGATGGACAGAGAAAAAGAGAGACAGAGAGAATCAATTTTTATTGAGCCCTTCATATGGCTTTCGTCACTCTGACACTTAGTTGTGTGCATGGGTACTGGGGTTCGAACCCGTGTACTTGTGCATGCCGGGCAAGTGCTGTAACTGTCAAGCCACCGCTCCAGCCTGGAAAAACTGTTTTTTTGGGTTTTTTTAGGGCTGAGGACCGAACTCGGGGCCTTGCGCATGCTAGGCAAGCGCTGTGCCACTGAGCTAAATCCCCAACTCTGAAAAACTGTTTTTTAAAGTCATTCTCTATTCAAACATTCTAACTGACCCACTGTTTGGCTATACAGCTGTATTTAAAGTATTAACTGTAGCTGTCATCAGACCTGAATACAACTAGGTAGACCAAACTAACTGTAACTGTCAGAGATTACTCCTGGTTGCTAATTTAAACCAAATTCACCCTGATTACAACATGGCTACAAATTGTCACACTTCACACTAATGTATTACACACACATGACCAGAAAAAGATGTCCAAAGTAAGAAGGCTCGGCCCTTGCTATCAGACACCTATCACCAGTCTTTGCAAAAAAGGCTGGGAGGACAGAAAACAGAAACAAAAGCAACCAGGACAGTTAGAGCTAGCTGTCTGTGGCTCTAACATCTTTAGGTTCACCACCTGAGCAATCACATGGCTAGCCGCTGGTAGAGCAGGGGTGCAATCACCCCTGCTGCCTGGACGCTGGTGTAAATTCAGGCAGCCAGAGATGCTGCTTCATCACAATCTGATACCTGAGCTTCAGAGAGCAAGCTAGAGAATGAATCAGGAATTTACCTGAGCACGTGTAGTTCCCAAGTTCAGACAGCAAAGTGGCCATGCTGAAATGTATCTGTACACAGAACTGACCCTCATGGTAACAAGGCCAACCTGCAGCTATCACATTGCCACCTGTCCTGGGCTCAACACTCTGAAAAAAATGTGGTGGGGCTGGAGCAGTGGTTCAGCCGTTAGAGCACTTGCCTGGCATGGGCAAGGACCAGGGTTCAAAGCTCAGCACCAAGTACACAACTAAGTGTCAGAGAAACAAAGGGCAGATGAATAAATAAAGTTGATTCTCTCTTACTCTAAGGAAAAAAAAAAGTGGTAACACACAATTTTATCCACCAGGAAAGTGACATCTACTCAGCATCTTCTAGGGACAGGTACTACGTGCTGGAGGAGGCAGGTGACACAAAGGGGCCAAGTTCTCCCAAGTCCAAGGTAAGAGACACAAGCCACAAAGAAATTAGATGTCTGTGGTCAATAGGAAGCACCACACTGATTGTGGGGTGGATCTCAAGGGGAGAGGCGCCTGTCAACAAGGCTTCTTAGGGAGTGGGAGGCTGACAAGGGGCTCAGGAGTGCACACTAGTGCACCAGAGCTGGACCCTGAGTTGCAGGCTCAAATGCTGCTGCTGCAGCTGTGCCCTGTCAGCCTGATGAGAACAGGGCTAGACACCTAAGGAAAGGGTCCAGACATATATTATTCCTGCAGTTTCAAAGTCTATCTCTACTCAAATTACCTAACTGTCCACAGAAGCAGACTGGAAGGAGCAGGAATTCGTTGGTTATTAATGCTGAAGGTAAGCACTGTCTCAAAAGAGCAGTGGTCACTAACGAACAGGACAAAAGTTTCTTGGATCTCTCCAGAGAACACCAAAGACATGATCCAAGAGCCTCCCACTTCCTGGCTTATCTTTCCTCTGCTTAACTAAAGACACCAGCACAGGGGCAACACACCAAGGAGAGCCATGCTCTGAAAACCAAGAGCACAACTGCCAAGCAGGCAGCGGCTCCTGCTTTGTGGTGACCCTCCCAGAACGTGTGCTTCGGTTAGGGCAAAATGCACTCTGTGACCTCCCCTGGTCTGTACTTATTTCTGTGTTCCAAGCCTTAAGACTCCCGCTCATGGCTGAGATCATACACACCTATCCTCCGTTCACACACAGAGCCACTCCGACTTTCTGTTTCCAACTTCAGTGGCAAAGCATGTATGAAAATGCTCTGAAAACCCAAAAAACACTGCACAATCTTGAGGCGGCTTGAAGATCCATTTCCAGATGCAGAGCACAAAAAGTCTCCAGCATCAGATAGGTATCTGAAATGAACAGACCTTCTATAGTGTTAAACCAGGAATCCACCAAACTGCACCTCTGAGCAAGCCAGTAACCACAGCATCTGAAGACCACACCACCACCCAGGGTTATCCATCTCCTGCGCTCGTCTAGGAAGGATCGAGCATGGCCTGTTCTCCAGTTCATTCTTCCTTCCTTACAAAAACATGAAATGAGTAATACAGCCTGCTACTGAGCACATGAAGTTCCCACCTGTAAAATAACAAAGCAACCAGTGCAATCACATCACTCGAGACCAGGTGCCACTTTTTAGATGCCACAAACCAAAGACCCACATTCTCGTCCTAAAACCCGTAACAAAGATTGCCATCCAATGATAAATATTTGTACTTCCTGACAAGAAAATATCACTAGCATTCGATTCCTGGTTCTGATCAGTCATCAGGTGGAGAGTCTAGACATTTATCCCAGATTGTTCAGGAATGGAGCACATTCCTCTGCCCACAACCAAAAACAAAACTGAACTTTTACACAGTCAGAATGTATACTATACCAAGTAAATCAAAGACAACGAGAGATGCTTAGGGGAAAACCGATTTTGTAAGTATGCCTTCATTTTTAAGAGTATTAAGACAAAATCTCTTGTTGTTGAGATTCATCTACATCCACTATTTGAACATCTTTTAAGATGCAAAGTTTTCATTTTAGAATGTCATTACAGATCTTCAAAAGCAAGAGGGAACAAACCTTCAACAAACAGAAGCATGAAACAGCTAATAGAAAAAATACGCGCGTGCAGGCAGGCGCATGCACGTGCATGCACATGCATGCATGCACACACACACACACACACACACACCAGGGAGGGGCTGGGGGATGTAGCTAAGTGGTAGAGCACTTGCCCAGCATGTGCAGGTCCCTGGATTAGATGCCCAGCACCACAAAAAAGAAAAAAATAATAAAAATTTTTAAAAAAACAGTGGTTAGACAAATCCCACATGCAGAAGTCCAAATAAAATATGTAGACACTTAACCGTAAAGGAAGTAGAATGTTACCCTCCTCACCCTACTATGTGCTGCACATAGTGACTCCTTCCAAAGAGTTTGGAAGGGGAGGAAGAGTAGTACTTCAGTGGAGAAGTCTGACAGGATCACAGCCAGGTGACCAAGGGCAACACCCACTACAGCAATAAGTCACGCTGACAATATGCACCCCAGATAGTATGTGACAAAAATGGCACCTGACCTCTATGATGCTCCTTACCAACAAATGGGAAAAACATCAGACAAAACCCAAACATCAGACAATATGCCTGAGCAGTTGTCCAAAAACTGTCAAGGTCATCAAAACCCCAAGGAGAGCCCAACAAAACAGCCCACACAAGAGGAAATGTAAGGAAACAAGACCATTAGATGTGGTGTGCTGCCCTGGAAGGGCTCCTAACTCAGGAGGAGATGAGGAAGCATCAAAGAAATCCAGTTAAAATGCGGACTTCTGTTAGACACTGCGCACCAGTACCAGTCAGTACACACCGCAGCAACCTGAGATGTGAAAGGGGAAGCTGGGTGGGTGTGGGCTCAGCGGGAAATACAGCACCTTCTGCAGTTTCAATTTTTCTGTAAATCAAAAACACTTTTATAAAAAAAAAAGTATACTTGAAAAAATGAAAACAATGATAAGTATCAACAGGTATTCTGACTAATAGAAACACAGATGTTGGTTTTGTTGGTTTTTTTGTTTATAGGGACAGTGAGAAAGAGAGAGAGAATCAATTTTACCAGTTTTTCATATAACTTTCACTGCTCAGACATTTTGTTGCGTACATAGTGCTGGGGTTTGAATCAAACACTGTAACCGGTGAACCACCGCTCCAGCCCACCGCCCAGACATTGGTTTTATTATTCTTTGTTCTTCTGTGTTTTGAAAATTAAAAAAGCTAGAAATTATAAATCAAGCCTTTCCTTGCTATCATAATGTAAGCAAGGTATATAAGAGGCAAGGTCACTTCTTAAAACCACACGTAGTGGCTGGAGCACTTGCCTGGCACGCGCGAGGACCTGGGTTCAAACCCCAGCACCACATACACAAGTGGGTGTTAGAAAAAACAAAAGCCAGATGAAAAAACAAAGTTGATTTTCTCTCTCTCTCCTTCTCATAAATGATAAGGAAACTGTATTTATGCTGCTCTCCCATATGTAAGGTGAGCACAGTTTTTTAGGAGACCACCTTGCCATGGTCTTGCTAAGCCCAACTGGACGACAGGCAGAACATAGTAATAGGGTATGTTCTAGAAGGTGTAAGCAATAAATGCTTTTGCACAACAAAAAACGCCCCCAGGAAATAAGGTTCGTTCTCCCAGCTATCTGTTCTGGAACGGAGAGGGGAACCTGTTCCATTCACAGAAAGTAAGTCACTGTACACACTTCCTTGTTTTATAGATAAAATGAGGCGGTAGAAAAAAGGCAGGCTTTGGAGTCGGTCAGGAGTGGATGTGAAGTAAGTCTGCCACTTTCTAACATGAATAATCTTGAATATCTCCTGGACAGACAGGAAGTGGCTCAGAAAGTTTTTTTGTTTTCTGAGAGAGAGGGATAGTGGGGGGATCAATATTATTTAGTTTTCCATGTGGCTTTCATTGCTCTGGCACTTCATTGTGTACGTGGTAGGGTTCCAACCCTCATCCCTAAGCATGCAAGGCAAGGACTGAAACTGCTGAGTCGCTGCTCCAGCCCCAGAAAGTTTTATTCCTTGTGTAAAATAGATCTGTCATCTACCTCACAGGATTATTAAGAGATGCCATCAAATGTCTTGCAGAGCACCAAGCACAGTGCCTGGTACAAATGGGCACATCCTTTCCTGCTCTTCCTCTCACCACAATTCAGGAAAAGTTAAAACAGAACCATTGCCATTCTTGTTCAGAGGCTTATGCTGAGTTTATGCTACAGGTGTATGTACATGTATGTGTGCATGTGTGGTATGTCGATTTAAATGCCAAAAATATTACATGGAAATCAACATAAAAACCCTTAAGTATTTTAACTTGGTGACAGATGAACAACAAATTGCGGCCTACAGAGTAAATTTAACTCCTTCCAAAATAAAGCAAAAGGTTTTGGAAAAGTCCTTGAAGTTACACTCTGAACACCTTTACACTGAGACTGTTAAGTATCAGCTGGGGGTGTGGCTGAGGACTGGAGAGCTTGCCTGCCAGGCATGAGGCCCTAGGTTCCACCCCAGCCCCACAGGGAAAAGCAGCACTGGCCAGGTTTCCACCCTGTTTCTACAGCCTGTGAACAATTCAGCAAATAACAGAGGTCACTTTTTTCTTTTTTTTAAGAGAGAGGCAAGAGAAAGAAACAATTTTATTTAGTTTTTCATCTGGCCTTCATTTCTCTGACACTTAGTTGTGTATGTGGTGCTTGGGTTGGGACCAGGGTCCTCACGAATGCCAGGCAAGCGCTCCAACACTGAACCACGACCACTCCAGCTTAATGGGGATCAACCTTTTTTTTTTTTTTTTTAAAGAGAGGGACAGTGAGAGAGAGAGAAAGAGAGAAACACATTTTCTTATTTAGCTTTTCATGTGGCTTTCGCTGCTCCAAGACATTATTGTGTCCTTGTGCATTGTGGGGCAAGCGCAGTAACTGCCAAGCCACCACTCCAGTCCCAGGGTTAACTTTTAAAGTGTGAAATATTCAATCATCACCAGGCACCCTGTACACATCGTAGCATATGTGCACACCACCAAAACAGCATCTCTCAGCGAACCACAGACCACAACCACAAAGCCAGCACCACCTAGAGACTCTTCAAACTGTCCCCATGTGCGTATGACTACTAAGGACCTGTGAGACCAACAAACTCAAGAGATGGCACAGTGCAGGAGATACCCAAGTCCCAGTCAGTCCCAGCTTCAAGGACTTGCTGACCATACCAGGAACTCAACTGAAATGCCCCCAAGTCCACGTCTAAAGAAGACCTCAAAAACTGTCGTAACGGAGTTTAAAAACAGCCTTGAAGAGACAGAGCTGTGAGAAATTTAACTGCCATCCAGAATGAAACCTGCCCTCTAACAGAAGACAAGAAGCCACATCCCACATCATACATGATGTCCACTACACAGTCCAAAACTGAGGGACATGCAGAGGCAGGAGAACGTGACCCACCCACGTTCGTATTTAAACAAGCAGAAGACCACAGATAAAACAGACACAGAGGGGCTGGAGCAATGGCTCAGAGATTACGGCTCTTGCCCTGAATGCACCAGGACGCGGGTCCGAACCCCAGCACCACGTACACAAAAAAGTCTCAGGGCAGTGAAAGCCACGTGAAAAACTAAATAAGATTGCTTCTCTCTCGCTCTTTTTTTTTTTTTTTTAAGGGAGAAAGATAGTGAGAGAGAGACAGAGAGAATCAATTTTTAATGAGTTTTTCACATGGCCTTCGTTGTTCTGACTCTTAGTTGTATATGTGGGTGCTGGGGTTTGAACCCGTGTACTTGCACATGCCAGGCAAGCGCCATAACCACCGAGCCACAGCTCCAGCCCCCTCCTTCTCTCTTAAAACAAAAACAAAAACAAAACAAAACAAAAAAACAGACACAGAGATGTTGGGAGCAGCCTTCAAAAGACCAAGTGTGGTAGTGCACACCTATAATCAGAGTGACTCAGGAGGCTGAGGCAGGAGGATCATAAGTTAGAGGCCAGCATCAGCAGCTTAGCAAGGCCCTGTCCCAGAGTAAAAAATAAAAAGGACTGGAGGTGTGTAGCTCAATGGTAGAGCACCCCTGAGTTCAGCCCTCAGTACCACAAAAGAAGGAAAGAAAGTGGGAGAAAGGAGGAGAGGGAAGGAAGGAAGAAGGGAGGCAGGTGGGTAAACATGAATTAGAAGAGCACTCAATCATAACAAAGTAGGAGTGGCTATGATAAGAGGAAAAGCAGATGTCAAGACAGAACATTAACAAAAACAAAGAGGACCAGCTCACAATGATAAATTATGAATATGAAGGCTCAACTTATTAGGAAAACACACAACTCAATATATATATATATATATATATATATATATATATATATATATATATATATATATATATATATATATATATATATATATACCTAATAAAAGGGCTTCCCATTGCATGGAACTACTAAATAGTACTTCATACTAAGTAAAAGAACAAATGGAAAATCTACAATTATCATTGTATTTTAACACTCCTCTCTCAGAACAGATAACAACAGCAACAACAAAACAAAAAAAATCAATAGATATTTGAATACAGGGAACTTACTCAAATTGATATTTACAAAATGCCACAGAACACAACTATAGGATAAAGTCTTTTCAAGTATATATAGAACATTCACTGAGAAAGCCTTATGCTGAGCTATAAAACAAGTCTCGATAAATTTCAAAGAATAAAAATCATACAGAGGTCAAAGAATAAATCACAAGTGAAATGTAAAAATATTTTGAACTAAATAAATGATAGTAAAAAGAAGATATATGAAAATCTATGGGATGTAGTTACAGCAGTATTTATGAAGAATCTTTTTTTTTTTTTGGTATAGGGAATTGAATCCAGGGATGCTTAACCACTGGGCCATATCCCTAGCCCTTTTTTAAATTTTAATTTTGAAACAGTGTCTCACTAAGTTGCTTAGGGCCTTGCTAAGTTCCCAAGACTAGCTTTGAACTTGTGATCCTCCTGCCTCAGCCTCCCCAGTTGCTGGGATTATATGCATGCACCACCATGCCTGGCTGAGGGAGAATCTTTTTTAATGTTTACTGGTTTACTGTAAAGAATTCAAGGATGGACAGGGAAATGGAAGAGAAGCATGCATAAGATTTAGGGGTGACAGGTCAAATACTAATATTAATAAAAATTCAAATGTTAATATTCGTTAAATCTCAAAATCAATATCTAAGCTTCTATTCCAAGAAGCTACAAAGCCATCAGAAAACACAAAATAAGCAGAAAAAAGAAAATAAAGATAGAAATAAATGACAGAGAAAACAAGTAAGAAGCCAGGCATGGTAATGCAAGCCTGTAATCCCAACTACTCAGAGAGGATGAGAGAGTACAAGGGAAAGGGAGAGAGAATTGACCAAAATCAAAAGTTAGACATTTGAAAATATCAATAAAGTTGATATCAATAAAATGGGGAATAAATTTAGAAGAAAATAATAAACTCCTTGAAAAATACAGATTTTCAAAAGTAAAACAAGTAGCAGCAAACTTGAGTAGCTTCTGGACTGTAAGAAAAACCTTCATCTGTAAACTCATCAAACGTTTACGCAACAAACACTAATCGCAGACAGACTCCTTTAGAAAAAGGAAGTAATTCCCAAGTACACTGATACCAAAACCAAGTAAGAACACTAGAAGAAAATCACACCCATAACCTTCATGAACACAAGCACGAAACCTGAACAGTATTTTAATAAATCAGACCCAATAATATATAAAAAAGAATAATTCCACAATCAAACTAGGGTTATCCCGGGAATGCAAGGCGGGTTTCAAGGTCATTCAAGGTTGGCATTCAGAAAAATGTAATTCACCACATTAACATAAAGAAAGAAAAAAAGAACAAAGAAAATCCCTATTATCATCTGATGAAGGGAAAATGTGACCAAAAATTCAGAAACAATTTATGAAAAAGTCTCAGCCAACTGCAGAGGAGGCTTTCCCCAGCCTGATGAAGGGTGCCTAAGCCTACAACGAACCCACACTTAATACTCAAAGACCGGTGCTTTTCCTCAGATCACAAAAAAGACAAGAGGGCCTGGAGCATTGGCTCAGCGGCTGGAGCGCTTGCCTGGCACTTGCGAGGACCGTAGTTCATGCCCCAACACCACATACACAACGAAGTGTCAAAGAATCAAAGGCCAAATGAAAAAATAAATCCATTTTCTTTTTTTCTCTCTCCTTCTCTCAAAAAAAAAAAAAAAAAAAGCAAAGTAAGACAAGAGGGAGGCACAATTGCACTGCCTTTGTTAAACAGTGACTTTCCAGATTCACTCTAGAAACATAAAAAATCGTTTATTTCTCTACTGAATCTAAATTCATATTTGTACCAGATAGATACTATTAAAAATAAACACCATACTGGAGGCACAGAAATAAATGAAGTTAAATAAAATGCATATACATCAATCAAACTAGTATGTATGTCAGCTAGGTCACAGGACACATCTAATAAAGAAAAATCAGTGTTGTCTAGAGCTCGGGAGAAAGAAGGGACGAATAGGTAGAACGGGCTTTTGGGGCAGTGAAGCTGCGAGGCACGATGCTGTAATGACGAACTGCAATACAGTGCACGTGGGCCAAGCGGTGAATGAAGGAGTAACACCCTCAAGGAACATGCTAGACCTGTCCATTTACAAGCTGTGCCCTCTGGTAGGAGGTGCTGCTAATGTGCGGAAGGGGCTAGAGAAGAAACCTCTGTGCCTTCCCCTTAATCTAACTGTGGAGTTAAACTGCTCTTGAAAATATATAAAAATCTTTAAAAGTTTTTTTTTTTTTGAACAAAGAAATAAATAGATGAATGGAATAGATTCAAAAAGAAACTGGCACTTTTCCTCAAGAATCAGTCAGTGGGGGCGGAGAGGTGGCTCAGTGGTAGAGCACTTGCCTGGCACACTCAAGGACCTGGGTTCAAACGCCAGTACAACACATATAACAAAGTGCCAAAAATCAAAAATCAGGGGCTGAAGCAGTGGCTCAGAGATTACGGTGCTTGCCCAGCATGCATGAGTATGTGAGTTCAAGCCCCAGCACCACATACACAACAAAGTCTCGGAACAAAGAAGGCGAAGGCCACATGAAAAATTAAATAAAGTTGATTCCCTCTCTCTCACTGTCACTCTCTCTTTAAAAAAAAAAAAAAAGAAAGAAAATACAATAAAAAATCAGATGAAAAATAGACTCTCACTTTCTTCCTCCCCTCTTTAAAAAAAAAGTTTAAAAAATCAGATAAGTAAATTATTTCAGTTTTTATACGTAACTTATAGCTTCTATCCCAGATCTGTTTTTCTTAAACACTTTAAAAATACAAGCCCCATACTCAGGTTGCAGGCCACCGGTTGGATGCGAACCACGGACTATAGCATCTGCTGACCCTTCAAAGAATCCATAGACAGGCACTACCTCTACAGTCAGCTGCATTCCTAGTTATTTACCCAAGGGAAAGAACCCTGCAGCTTACACAAAAACTTGTACAAAAAAATGTCTGCAGAGGCTTAATTCATAATAGCTTCAAACTGGAAATTGCCCCAAAGTTTATCAATAGAAGAACAGATAAGCAAATTGTGGTATGGTCATGCAACAGAACGCCATTTAAAATTAAAAAACAAAACAAAACAAAAACTACGGACTCATGAAACAACATGAATTTCAAACAGTATGTGCTGAACAAAAGAAGCCCTGAAAAAAATCATCGTACTGTACAATTTCATTCACAGGTTGAGCACAGGTAAAACCAATCCACTGTGGAAGACCTCAGCAGTGACTGCTGAAGTGGGGACAGGAGTTCAGGAAAAGGGAAGGTACAGGAGAACTTTCCAGATAAAAGGAACGTCCTGCATAAGGGTAGTCAAGTGGGTATACGAATTTTGACAAATGCATGATCTGTTCTCCCTCTATAATTACACCTCCAAAAGTAGGTGGCAGCGGGGTGGAGGGTGAGGTAGTGAGGGCTGAACCCGGGGGGTACTGAAATTTTGAGCTGCATCCCCAGTCCTTTTTATATTTGAGACAGAGTCTCCACTAAGTTGCTCAGGGCCTTGCTAGGTTGCTAAGGCTGGCTTTGAACTTGTGATCCTCCTGCCTCAGTGTCCCAAGTTGCTGAGTTTACAGGCATGTGCCACCATACTCAGGTCACCTCCAAAAGTATTGAAAGTAAATATTTTTAAGAATTAATATGTCTTTAAATTATCATCAGAACTGACCTTTAATTGATAAAATAATACAGATGACTGTGTTTTCTTATAAGTATTGGTCTTCAAGGAAATCAGTGGGAGAATTATCAAGTAAGTCTTCAATGTTGCTATTAGGTAAACATTCATTCAGGCTGAATTATAGAGAATCAGCTACAAAGTTAACTAGGGAAAAGAAGTATGACTAAAATTTGGACTTTTAAAAGACACATAACTGGGGCTAGAGCAGTGTCTCAGGGGTTAAGGTGCTTGCCTGGCATGAGGACACTGGTTCAAACCCCAGCACCACATACACAATGAAGTGTCAGAGCAACGAAAGCCACATGAAAAACTAAATAAAAATTGATTTTCTTCACTGTCCCTCTTTCTTTAAAAAAAAAAAATTAAATAAATAAAAAACAAATAATTATAGATAAAAGGCTGGTAAAGAATAGATTGAACAGTCAACACTAAGTACAATTGAGTGATGGGATCATGGGGAACATTTTCTTTTCCAGATTTCCCAGGCTTTCCAATTTTGTAAAATAAACATTGACTATTTTTATGATTAGAAAATGTTCTCTGAAAATATTACAAAGGCAGTCTCATTATCACTTCAAATGTTTGTTCTATCTCAAGTCCTTCAAGCAGCAAAGTACCATTCCTCAATCTTCCCTGACATGTTCTGAGTTAACACAGGTACTATGCTGAGGATTTCATGTACACATCATGCTTAATTAACACAGTGATTCTAAGACAATTATTATGATCCTCTTTTAACTGATAGAATTTTCAGAGATAGGTATGATTATCATAAAACCCAAGGCTGAGACAATATAACTCTCCCCAGGTCATCACCAGTAGAGCTGCGAAGGGACCAAGGCAGCTCACTTCAGAGCCCAAGCTCTACTCAAACACTTAGCCATCCCATATTTGCAAAGGGCATCTGGGCTGCTGTTGTTGCTGAGTAGACTAAGCACCATCTGTGAGTTAATTCATTTAAACATACAGACATAATTTAATTTCAAAAGATCTAAAAATCAATTCATGGATAATTATCATGGGGAGTTAGGCATATTTTGAATCACACATTCTAAAGGACACTGAGGATCACCTTCCTTTGCTGTCATGGTAAGATCAGTGGCTGCTTAACAGCTGTGTATATCCTATACTGCAGTGTATTGCAGTATCATTCTATAAACCATACACTGCTGTGATTTTTTTTCTTTTTTTGAAAGAGAGAGAATCAATTTTATTTATTTTTTTCATCTGGCCTTCCTTCTCCGGCATTTAGTTGTGTTTGTGGTCCTGGGGTTTGAACCTAGGTCCTTGCACATGCCATGCAAGCACTCCCACTGCTAAACCACCACTCCAGCCCCAGGATTTTCTTAATATAGAAATCCCTTCTTTTCTTCACATTATTTTAAGGATCATATATCATTACACAAAAAAGTGGAAAGTATCAGACAAATGTACAGTATTATTTCTCTTGATACTAAATATTAGAAATTCTCAACTATCTGTCCAAAATAGAGGTGGACTAGCCTTCCTCTGGCTCTACTAATTCTTTGATGACTATATTCTGTTAATCCATTCCTTTAAAGCAGAGTTTCACAGTGTGTTCCCTGACCAGCACAATCAGGGTCATCTGCAAGCTGGTTAGAAAAGCCCAGGGGCTGGAGCAGTGGCTCCGCACTTACGGCACTTGCCTGCCATGCCTGAGAATGTGGGTTCGAACCTCAACACCACATACACAACAGAGTGTCAGAACAAGTCACATGAAAAACTAAATAAAATTGATCTTTCTCTCTCTTTCACTGTCCCTTTCTCTCTTTAAAAAAAGATAAGAAGAAAAAGAAATGCCCACCCCCAAGCTGCTGAATCCAAAGCTTGGGGAGGGCCCTGTACTCCTATGAAAATCTGCAGTCCCTCTGGGGACCTACCTTACAGCACCTGGCAGAATGATGGCTAACCATGGCAGGTCCTAAATGAATACCTTGACTCCAGAAAGAGCTCCAGGCAATATGAAGCTGACCACTTTCTAGAAAAGAATGTTCCCAAGACTTAAATGAAACCAACAAAAACACCCTGTGAAGTAAGATAAGTTTATTTTGGTCCTTTCTCAGATACATAGGAAGAAAGAACTAAAAGGATTTCTGAGGCTACCAAAGCCAACTTCTATCAACCTTAAAATCTGAAGACTGGACCACTTTGCAAGCAACATCATAATACTTCCCTCTTTCCACCAGCCACTGTCTCTGTGATGAGCAACATCTTTCAGCACCTGTAGCAGGAGAAAACTAATCTGAATGCTCGCATGGCTCATAAATCCCATGTAAGTCAATCCTTTCGGCTTTCCTTCTACAGGCTGAGTATTTGAAAATAACCAAGTTTGGGTTATTTTCAGTAGAAAACTACAACATGCTCCATAAATAAATAAATAAGCAGCACATCAAGTTCTGCTGCTGTTAAAATGGAGAAATAGTTTTATTTTGTTGCTCACCTTAGACCTTCTTAACTACCATGGTGTTGAAATGGCTTATTTTTGTTATTATTGTTGTTATGTTTTCTTAAAAAGTCATGCAAAATTAGGAATCAGAAAGGGGAAATATTAACAAACATTGACAATGTCTAAGAATTTTTGCACAACTCTTAGTGAATTTTAAAACCTGGATGAAAGTAATTCTATTAACATATAAACTACAGCCAGGTATGGTGGTACACAGCTATATTTCCAGAAACTCAAGAGTTTGAAGTGGGAAGATCACGAACTCAGGCCAGCCTCCACAATTTAGGAAGAAGCAGCAATAAAACAAAATGAAGTAACTGGAGGAATGCAGCTCAGAGACAAAATGCTCCTGGATTTGATTCCCAGCATCCCCCAAATTATACATATTATACTGATTGGGGCTGGAGTGGTGGCTCAGTGGTTACGGCGCTTGCCTGGCATGTGCAAGTACGTGTGTTCAAATCCCAGCACCACGTATGCAGCAAAGTCTCGGAGCAACAAAGGTCACATGAAAAACTAAATAAAATTGATTCTGTCTTTCTCTCTCTCACTGCACTTCTCTCTTATGAAAAAAAAATACACACACACACACACACACACACACACATATATATAAACTGATCGAAGAACAGGCTGCACAGGCTGGTGATTAAAACAGCTTCCTCTGGCCTGTGTGGGATGCAAGTAGGTTCTGCCACTTACAGGCTGTGTGAAGGTGGAAAGCTGTTCCGTATCTGTGACCTCCATTTCCTAACCTGCACCACGGTGCTACAACCGCATGTACTTACTACCTCCCTCGTTATTTTTTGTTTGTTTGTTTTTGCAAATCAGGACTAAAAGTTCAATATATTTTAGTTTTTCTCACAATCAGCATGCTTTTTCTAAATACATATTAGATTGATATATATGTATGTGTACACATGTATCAACACAAGAGACCAAAAAGGCCAATATCTATAGAAAATGGAGAAAGGTGTCACAGATTTCAAGTCAGATTCCACAGAGGAAGGGAGGAATAGGCAGGGGGAGAAGGGAAAAACAAAAGTTTTGGGCCCACACATCTATACAGGTGAAGACTCGCAGTTTTCAAGGTCACCAAGGTGCTACTTAAGCCATCCAGAGAAAGATGTGAAAGACTTCCAAACTCTCTTTGACCAAATTAATGTAACACTGGCAGGAAAACAAGACAAGGCACCAAAATGATTAATGAGAAACAAAAGCTAAATGAAACACTTGCAAATAAATTCAGCAATACAATAACGAAATTTTATAATCACAGAATGGTTAGATATGAGAAAACCTGAGGGAACAGCAACAAAACCCATGATATATTCAGATGTAGACTTAATTAGACAAAACTATAATATGCTTCTGAGCAACTTAAGACTCCATGAAAGGATATGATTTTTACATATATAAGACTCAGGAAGCCACAAAACTGTTATTGTGTTACATTTCTCCTAAAATGATTCATAAGATTCAAAACAAGGGGCTGGAGTGGTGGCTCGGTGGTTACAGTGCTTGCCTGGCATGCACAAGTACACGCGTTCAAACCCCAGCAACCCACATCCACAACTAAGTGTCAGAGCAATGAAAACCATGTGAAAAACTCAATAAAAGTTGATTCTCTCTGTCTCTCCCTCTCTCACTGTCCTTTTCTTTAAAAAAAAAAAAAAAAAAAAGATTCAAAACAATTCCAACAAAAAACTTAAGTTGCTTTGGTGATTTTTGTTTTTTCTTTTTCTTTTGGTCTACTTTTAAGAATTTAAAAAAGAACTCAAAAGTTTATCTAAAAAAGTACTTCTTGGGTTGGAGCAGTGGCTCAGCAGTTACAGCGCTTGCCTTACATGTGTGAATATGCGTGTTTAAACCCCAGCACCACATACACAACGATGTGTCCAAGCAACAAAAGCCACATAAAAACTAAATTAAAAACTTGTTTCTCTCCCTCTGTACCTCTCTCTCAAAAAAAAAAAAAAAAAAAAAAAAGAATGGTTCTGTTGCCGTGAAAATCATCTGAAGAATACCGTAATGCCCTTGCCGTACCTCAGGGATTCTAACTTAACTAGTCTTGGCAGTTACAGAACTTGCCTGGCATGCGCAAGGACATGGGTTCGAACCCTACCATCACATACGTATACAGTGAGGTGTCAGAGCAACGAAAGCCACGTGGGGGAAAAAAAACTAAACAAAACAGATTCTCTCACTCTGTCCCTCTTTAAAAAAGAAAAAAAAGTTTCTTTTGCTGAGTGCATTTTAATCGTTCCTTTTTTTTTTTTGGTTTTTTGTTTTGTTTTGTTTTTTGTTTTTTGTTTTTAATTTGAGACAGGGTCTTGCTAAGTTGCTTAGGGTCTTGCTAAATTGCTGAGGCTAGTCTCAAAACTTGCAATGCTGCCTCAGCCTGGGATTAGAAGCATGCACCACTACATCTGGCTTGCTGTGTGCATCTTAAAATCTTAATAAACAGTCTGAAATAAACTTGTCTCTTGCTTTTACTACTTGCCCACCACTATTTGTTCTTTTATCCCATCAGTATGCCATTTAAAAAATGCTAGTCCCCAAGGCTGGAGAGGTGGCTCAGTGGTAGAGCACTGGCCTGGCATGTGTGAAGACCCAGATTCAATCCCCAGAGCCACATACAGAAGAGGGTGGGGGAAAAACAAAAACCAGATGAAAAAATAAAATCAACTCTCTCTCTCTCAAAAAAAAAAAAAAAA